>VXBI01007751.1:73665-137072 GCA_013397375.1 Toxostoma redivivum | reverse complement strand
TTTTACAATTTCATAAACTGATTTAGTACTTTTTTAAAGATACTAAAGTTTACTTTGGAACTCCATTCTGTCTTTTGAGAATTCCCTTCGCATTCACACTGCACTCATTTTAGTGCTCCTAAAGCTGTAATATTTGCTGAGTCCAAATATGAGTATCTTCTACATCAACTATTTGTGACTACAGCAGAGGAAAGCCTTTCATTTTCATCAGCCAGTATACAAGTATACAATAAAAATGTTTTATGTTCTAGCCAATATTTTATGTTCTTTTTGGTTCCTTACTTACTGAGGATCTCAGAAGCAAGAACCTTTTGGATGCTAGCAACTTTTTAAAAGAAGAATCTACAACTTGCTGACTTTGGTGGGCAGGAACTCTAGAATTAACATTATCTCCTTTATCTTCCAAATAGTGCTGGCACTTCTTGGTAGAGGAATAGTAAGTGACTTCCCCGTGACCAGCTGGAAGCTGATGGCTTTGATTATGTTATAAATCAGTTTTAAATCCTCTGCATGTGCAGTGTTGTACAGTGTCAGACTGGCGAGCTGCTGCTGCTGCTGTTGCCTTGCAATACGCTCATGTGCATCTTGGCAATTGACTTCCAGTGGGAGTTGGTGCAAGTTTACCTCATGGCACAATGCCAGTTGCAGGACGGAGGTTTTCAAAACATTATGGAGTGTATTTGCAGAAAGGTACATAGTGAGAAGACAGGATCATGACCACGGACACATTCATGTGTGAGGAGGAAGGCACACTATCACACAAACAAGGAAATAGCACCTGAAACTGTAAAGACCAGACATCTAAAGGCCAGGTTGTGAGACAGTTCAAAACATCATGGCAGCTAGTGAACCAATACATTAGCCTGGTATGAGAAGGCACGTACACAGATTTCCCTAAAGATGCAGGGCTTAACTAAAATAACCTTATTGACATTAATTTTACACTGCACAGGGCTTTATCATGTGGACGTAAATTCACTGAATCATGACAAATGATTTTGTCTGGAAACAAGTTTATTCATGTAGTCAAGCTTGTTCATTTTTACAGAAGAGACAACTTAAGTATGGTCTATTTCCAAGTGTATATATGCATTTCCAAATGCATTAAAGTGGCTTCTATCAGCAATAGTTAGAACTCAGCAAGAGAGGCAGTCAGGCTTTCTCCACTGCACTGACATGTCACAAAGCTTGCTTTGCATTAGTCTCTCATTAGAAATTAGTAGTAAACCATCATTTTTGTAATACAAGAAGGGACTCTAACCTGACTAAGGACCAAAAAAACTTTTATTTTCATAACTGCATTTAACTTTCACAGAATTGCTAGAATGAATCAGAACACTGCAAGGTTCTGTGTCTTGCTCAGCACTGAACAGTAACATGACTGTTAATGTTAAAAAAAGACAGCAAATAGATTTTCAGAGTTGAAAATCTACCATGAAAATTAAAAGATAGATTTAACCATAATCACTGATTGCACTTCTGCTGAAAACATCTAGCAGGTTAAAGCCTGTGTAACGTGTCATCACTCCTGTAGCCACAGTACTAGTAGAAATTGATAATTTACAAAAAAAAATGACACTAATATGGAAGAATCTGCCATTTTCCATCTGTACTGACATTTTCTGTGCTTCACAAGTAATAATAATCACAATAAAAATATATTTCAGGAAATTTCATAAAACATATAAAAACAGGATGTGCCCTTTCTGTGCACAGTCAACAACTGTTCTGTGACATGTAAAACTTCAAAACAGAATTCAAGTGGGGCCTAAGTGATGTATAAGCTTTGCCCTGTCCTTTGCCCACAAATGAGTACCATAAACAACATGGAGGTATCTGAGTAAGTGAAAAGTTTGCACTTACTGAAGCTATTGATGCTGCTTCTATTTGTATTTAATATGATTCAAAAGTACCATCAAATCTAGAAACATCAATTTGTTTACCACATTCAGATGTGATGTGACTCTAAGAAATTGAGGAAAGATGAAGAATAGCATCTGGTTTTATTCTAGAAAATCTTCACAGTATGTGGTACTGGTAGTGACAGAAAAGGGAGACAAGATTACACTGGAATCTTTTCTGCCCAAAATGTCAATGTCAATCATGAGTAACAAAATGGCTACAGTAATTATCTAATCTGTTCCCTGTATTTGTATTGCTTGAAATGTATTTATAATGCTTCTGCTACCACAGGATTTGTGAACATGTGCTTTAGGAACTGCTCCTACACATTCTGTACATGCAAGTAGGCCTCACTGGTGTGCGTCATTCTGACTTCATCACAACTGTGGCAGACAGGAGCAGCCTCATGGAGCATAGTTTGGATTTCTGTGAGAAGCCTGAACTGCTGCAGGCACTGAGCTGATGTGTATTGTGTCCTCTTGCTGTTGCTAACATGCCTTGCAGCTTCACCCATGTCCAATGTAATCGATTGCAGTGTTTCTAGTCTCCACCTTCCTCTCAGGGCTAGCTTATGGCTTTGTCTGAGGAACTGCATTCTGCCATAAAACCACAGTCACAGATTATGAGTCTGATGCAGGTAGGAGACAGAAAAGAAAGAGGCTGGAATCAACAAGCCCAAATCAATGCCAGGCTCTCATTAGTCCCTTGGCATGAGCTCAAACCTGCAAGTACTGCTGAATGATCAAGGAAAACAGGTATTTGATTTTAAGACCACTGGACTTTCTATTTGTGGATGTATGTCTTACATCACGTGTGCTTCGCATGTACAACACATCTACTGACAAGAAAATGAAGATTCAAGTAATTAAAAATCCCAGTCCCTTGGTGTTGCTGGTGACTGACTTAATTTCCCTGGTAAGAATGAGATCTTTTAGGAAGCCTACCATGCCAAATATTGTGTCATGTTTAATCCTGTACTTGTCCTTTATATGGTACTCATGTTGACGTCAGCGGAAACTTGACTTGTGAGAGTACAGAAGAATCAGGCTGAATGGATTTTTTTAAACAGTAGAATTGAATGGAAGGAAACCTTCCGAAAGGTACCAAAATCTTTTTCCTTCTTACAACATAAAGGGATGTTTTACTGATTTGTTCTTCAAGTGTTTTTACCTATATGGATTTGTGTATCTTTCTGCATTTACTGATTGTTGATATACTGGAAGCATGACTGGCAGATTTGAAAGTGATTGATGTAAAGTTTCTATAATGAGCAAACAAGGAATGACTAATAAATGTTTAACATGCATTTCCATTTGCTATTCTACATCACACACCACAGCCATTTCTAAATAACTTCTGTGTATACAGTTTTACCATCACATTTCCATTTTGTGGTCACTAAACCATACTGAGGCATGCAAATGTGAGGACACACACTGTGTTAATCACTAATAAGCTTTAAATATTTTCTGCTTATATTCTAAAGGGTCTGAGAAATGCCATAATTTTTGTAAGCAATTTCCAGCTGGTTACATTTGCTGTTACCAACAGTACCCATTACACAAATAGACTTTTCTCCCTCCTCTTACAAATACAAACAAAAGACACAGATTTTACAATGCCCAATGTAAATGATGAAGTCATTCTGGCGTTGTTATTCTAGATTTACAATGACCTCACTGAAAACAGAATCTAGACCCCTGTGGTTAAATCACAACAGAACAATATTAAAACCACACTTGAATACACCATCTAAGAAGAAAATGGGGGTAAGTTACAATGTCATTTCCATACCGAAAACTGCTCAGAGCAAGACACAGAAAAGCCTTCAAACAGGACCATCCGCAAGCACTCGGGTAGGAGCTGCCCCTCGGGGCCAGCCCTCCCCGCGGCAGCGCCGGGCCAGGGAAGCCGGTTCGGCACGGCACGGCACGGCACGGCACAGCACGGCACGGCACGGCACGGCACGGCACGGCACGGCACGGCTGCTGGAAGGGCTGCCAAGGTCCGGTCCCTCCTGTCTTGCCACGGAACACCGGAGCGTTGCGCAATAGGAAAACATCTAAAATATGTATTGCAGTTTTGTTCTCGCTAATCCAGCCTCGAGAGCGGTAGCTGAGCCGCACTCACAGTTAAGTGTGTAGTGCCTCAATGGCAGGAATTACACGTAAGCGCAGGTCGACCTGCAGCTTCTCCGGAGGCGATCAGGAAAAACGCACTACGGAGCAATGAGCAGTGACGTCCCCGTTCTGCTGAAGCCCCACCACAGCTGCTCTCCTCAACTCCGCCGATCTCCGCCTCCGAAACCTGGCACCTATGCCAAGCCCTGGCTGCAGGACCCTCCGGCACGGCCGAGCTGCCCTGCCGGGCTACCCTCTTCCCTCTTTTCCCTCCGCTCCCGGCAGGGAGCAGCACCCGNTTTTTTGAGTTGTTTTTTTTTGTTACCATGAAATTTCTGAGCAGAAATTCCACCTGGATCGTGCATTTAACAATCATGGAAACTTCCTTCCCTTTTGCTAATCCCTCCTCTAGAGGTGCTTTTAATGCAAAACCAGGAGAAACTAGACAGCTGTTATCAGCTGGGGCCACTTGGAAAAGTTTATTTTTAAGATGTAATGAAGCTGTGTGCCAGATGTCACGATTACCACTCTTCTCAGCTGATAATTTGTTTATTTACTTACAGGCATGCGGGACTGCTGCATATTTAGAGGCAATGCTCACACCTTGAGTTTATTAGTCCTTCATTAAATCTCAGCATAGTATGAACACTGTCTCATACACAATTTTCAGTACAGTAAGCAGCCCTTGGATTAGTATTTAAGTATTACTATCAGAAATTAAATCAGTTGGATACTTCCAAGAGAATTTTAATGCTTCTAGCTTGATTCTTAAAGTTGTTGTCAGCCTATATAGTGTGAAATGTGAGGGCTGAAGGCTTGCAGAGTCTCAGTACAGCATCTTGGGATTCTCAGAGAATTTCTGTTTAAGAGACTACACAAGAAATAAGCTCTACTGGTCCCAGGGAGTTGGAGGAGTGTTAAGAACCTACATGACTTGGTATCCTGAAGCAGGTCAGAGTCTTCCTGGCTGCTGCCCAGTCTGGATGAAATAGTTCAACTGAGGTGAATTGGAGCCGCTGACCTCTGCTGCAGATACACACGTCTTCAGACTTGCTGTGGTTTGGCAGTTGTTTCATTCTGACCTATCTCTGTGGAACATCCTTGTAGCCTTATCAGGGTAAATTTCTAGCAAGTTCAGAAGCCAGGCTTGTTTTGGTATTTTTTCCTTACGATATACAGATTTTTTTTTAAATTTTTTTTTTCTTCCCCTCATAGTAAAACCCATTACAGATGTTTTCTGCAAATATGAGCCCTATAGTCAGATACTTCAATGCTGTCTTACTCTTGTTGCTTGTCATGATACAATGTCCTAGGAGGAATGTCTGAAAGCAATAATGTAAAGAAGGAAACATCTCACAAAATAAGACTCTGTACTTCACGTTTCAGAGAATTGACAGTTCACCCTAACTGAACTCTAGTCTGTCAGATGGGAAGCCCATCCTTGCATAAGAACACAAGGCTAATTCCTGAGCATCCTCATAAGAGCCTTTTTCATGTCATTAATAGTACATGGTGCTCAAATAGGTTTTTTTCTTGCCTCAAGTAATGCTTCATCTGCTTTGTCTCTTCAGGTCTTGTTTACCATTGTACAGATGTCTGTGTATACACAGAAGCTTACCAAATATTAGCATTAATGTATGCACTATGCATATGTTTTCATAAACATATACCTAGAGTGTTATTTACACATCACATCTACTGTAGGCTGGTACAAAATAATGGTTTTCTTTGTGCTAAAGTAGTGTGTGTACAAGAGGGCTGATGGCAAAGGTAGATGCTTGAAGTGTCCTGCTGCTGTGTTTTTGTTTGGTGGAATCTCAATTAGAATTAATTCTCCAAGTGTGGAGATTTTGTGTATTTACTGTGCTCTAGTGGACCCATTATTTCAGCTACTGGGAGGAGCTTTGTAGTCAGTGATTGTCATTTGTAGAACATTTTCTCATTCTGCATTTTCTCAGATTAACAATCTTTACAGTGGTATTTTTTCTTATCACACTAATTTGTATGACAGGAAGGAATCCAACCTAACTCATTAAACAGTCTTGTAGTTCCTCCATTTTGATTAATGCTTTGGCATGTTTATTGGCTTGATGAGATTTATTAGTCTTCTGCTCTGTATAGAGAGAACATAGGAGTTAACTAAATAACAGTAATTCCCAAAGTTTCCTGCAAAAATTTTGATGTGGATGCTGCCACTTTTTGAGTAAAGGTATGAAGTGGTCCACAGTATTTTTTTACAAGGCTGTTCTGTTTTACATTGGAAGGATAACTGTTCACTGATGTGCCTTTTAATAGAACAGGGAAGGTATGTAGCCTCAGTAAACAGCTGTACCAGACACAGCAAAAGACCCTTTTATTTCTGTGTGTTTTCAAAAACCCCAGAAAGTGTAATGGAGTCAAATTAACTTCACCTTCTGTATGCAAGAAATCCCACAGTTGGTATAAGTCACATAAATGGAAGAGTTTGCCTGGTTATTTGACTTCCTGAATTAGTGCTGCTAATACTTGTGTTCATCTAATTTAGACCATGTTATGAGATAATTTAACAGTGAATATTAATTACTGGATGTTATACTAGTATAACTTTTCCATTAAAGGGTGGAAGATAGGATGGTAATGGAAAAAGTATACCATTTCTTAATCTAAGGAAAGTAGCTCCAAATTTGTCTAGTAAGTGTCTTAAAGTGGAAAAGAAGCAAGAGCACTGTCAAACTGTCACCTCTTGGGCTGTAACACAAGACCAGGTTATGATGTAAACTGTCTCGAGTAGATGGAATCTGTGAGAAAAGAAAGTTTATTCATCTCTTTTTGTGCTGTCTTCAGACAGTGTTGCTCCTTAAGCTATGCTACAAAATAGGCTCACAGCTACATATGTATTTTCAGGATTGTTTTCACTAATACTAATTTCAAAAGTAAGGGAGCTAATGATAAAATGCTCAAATGTGGATCAGTACTTCCCCTTTTAAACTTTTTTTTTAACTTTTTTTAAAACTCACACAGAACTTTTTAAAAAAGGATGGAAAGGTTTGACTTCTCTCCAACGTAGCCTCAAGCTGATATTCCTGTCACATGGAACAGACAGGGAAGCTGTGGTATGAATGTTGTTCTGATTCTCTGTGAACTTTTATATTGCGAAAGCTAGTAGCATTTATTTATGGTTTTAAAAGCTTGTTTTGAAGAAAAAAAGAATCTCTATAATTCCTACTTTGCCTTTTAAGTTTAGTATTAAGTTTTGCTTTCTTGGGAAGGCTGAGAAGTATTAAAAATAAAATAACTGCTTAACATAGGCTAGAACAAGAGGACCGTTCTGTAATTAAGCCTGCTGAATTTGTATTCATTCACACTAATCTAATTATTACTTTCTTTGAATGCCCTGCTGTGAGTCAAAATAAGCTAGTGCTGGATTTGAGAACCACAGAATGAGAAAAGTAAGCAAAAACTGCAAAGAGATTTTTCTGCATCTTTTGGGGTTTTGAGACTATAGCAAACTTTGTGTAGAGAAATAATACTGCAGATGAACTCAAGAACATTGCATGGTTCTGCTTTTCAGCATGCTTTCCATTGACTAATAATGGCAGATTAACCTGTGCTGTGCTAGTGCTTTCTGAGGTCAAGGAGTGGTGGAACCTCAGTCCATTTGTACCTGCAATGACTGGCAAGACCGTGAGCTAACTGAAACATTGCAACTCCATGGCATCATTTTAAAATGAAACACTATATTTTGTGGATTAAATGATTTTGCATCTGTAAAGACATGGCAACCAGTTGCTTTATTTCCAAAAGGAGCTAACGTCTTTTTACAGCTGCCATTCTGAAAAAAGTACTCAGATTTGTAGTCTTGTGCTTGAAACAGTTATGTTTCTTGGCAACTAGCACATGCAGAAATGTAAAAGTAAAATAAGATATGTTCCTATTTGATTACTTTAAGTAGCCATTTTTCTTTGGATCACATAGCTTGGAAATAGATGGGACAAGTCCTAGTCTGTTGGCTACAGTATTGGAAATTACATAGGTTGCAGTGGAATATCTGTTAATGTTTTTCAAATAAAAATACATGTTGGGAGACTTCTAAATATGTTTAGCAAAGGAGCCCTAGGCAAATGCTAGATTTGTCCACTGAACCCAAATTCTGCATGCATAGGGAACAGTGGTGGAAACTAATGCATTTTTAAGAAGTCTTACTTCATTTTCATGTATTGCAAATTTTTAGTGAAATCTTTCTCACCTATATCCACGGCTGGTGTTGTCCATGCTTGTATATAATGGGACTTTTTCAAACCTGAACCATGCAGCCACCTTTTCCAACCAGCATATGATGTATGTTTTCATACATGCACGTATTGTGCTAGTGTCTAGACTAACTGTAGACTGAGAGGAAAGCATCTTTACTCCACAGAATCATTTTGTGGCACATACACATATTAAAGCACACTTACATGTAATATCTGATGGCAACACTCTTCTGTCACTTTATTGTATATATATTTATAGAGAGAAATTGGGCTCTTAAAATATCTAACACTTCAAATTACTTCTGGTTTTTCAATTTTTAAATATTAACAACTTAAATATTTAATTTTTAATTTGGATTTGAGATGCTTGGAGGGGGGGGAAGAAGGAAAAAAATCCCCAACCAAACCACACATCGGTGTAAAACCTTGCTTTGATAACTTCAATAAATAGCTCTATTTAATAGAACAATTTATTACTATTTGTTTGTGCTTTATACTGCACTGGAGGAGACATTGTCTGTGCCCTGAGTGTTTTGCAGTGATAGGGCTTGATCCTGCATATCATAATGGTGATTGGTCACAGTTGGAGTAGAAGGGTAGAACTAAAAAGCAGAATAAGGGAGATTGCTCCTGTATAATTCAAAGTGTGGCTGGGAACTTCACTCAGAGCAGTCCCATAGCATGAGTAATGCCATATAGAGACCATAAATAAACAACTCATTTCAAATCCATGTTTTTAAAAATCTGTCTGTGTAGGCATTGTCATTTTTACCACAGTGGGAAGTACAAGAGATTTGAATACGCATCACTGCACTGTCTTATCCTGTGCCTAGTGCTTTACCTTGCTGCAGCAAGGCTAACCCATGGCTAACAGGTGTTCAGGTTTAAATTGGAAACAAAAACATTTTACTCAATCCAATCTGCCAAAGGATTTGCAGGATTAAAGCCTAAATGGATGAAGTGTCTAAAATGAAAGGACAGAGTACATTAGTACATGGAAAATGATTTGGTGTTCAAATGTATTTCCTTAGAATGATTCTATGTGAGCCTCTTACAAAGGGCTTTTTTATTTATTTGGTGACAGAAAAGTTACATCTTCCCTCATCACTTGTAATACTAGCATGCCTGTTAAATTGCTGATGAGATGCTCACTGTAAGTCACTCACGTTTTTATGCATTTATTATCAATTTTGGTGTATTGCAATAATGTACCATTGAGGATGATCTGGAGTAGCATGGCAGCATGCAATGAACTGTAAATCACAAGCAAGACTTGAGACAGCTGTTTCAGTTCAAAGGGAGACTTGGTAACAAAAGTTATGTGAGTTGCTAATAAAGCCTCTTTTTCTTTGCAGTGCTGCAAGGAGGAGCGCTGGATGGGGTCTACAGGCTGGTGCAGTTTCACATTCACTGGGGATCCTGTGATGGCCAGGGATCTGAGCACACTGTGGATGGTGTGAAGTATGATGCAGAGGTAGGACATGCTTTACCTTCTCCAGTATCTTTGTATAATGAGGGGATTTTTTTTAAAGTATTCTACCACAGTAGCACCTTCTCTACAAATTTTCATATGAGAAGGTTACCACAGAAGACTTTGGTATGATGCCACCTTAGAACATAATCCTTGCAAAAGAGAGAGATTAGTATTTTAATATTTCTTTTTTCAGCTACTTCATGTCAAAGAGAAACAGAAAATCGTGCATTAATAATACCTGTTCTTTTCCCTGCTTTCTCAGTGGCTCTTGGAAGTTATGAAGAAATAAATTGCAGCACCTCTGTACATACATGTCCCCTTTTCCTAGCTTCAATTTTTAACATCAGAGGTATTTATAAAAGCAGCAGAATAATTTTGGGGCAGATATTTTTCATATTTTGATAGCAAAGAATCAAGGGGAGCTATGAAGAGGGCAGACAGTAAAGTGCAATCTTAGAGGCACCCTTTGTGATACCCTTTAGACTCCGGATGTCCCTCAGACCACATAAGACTCCATATTACAGTGTCATACAGAAACTGAGTGACTTTAGTGCCTTGCATCCCAACTTTTGTTTTAGAAATCTACCTCTGGTTTCTGTGACTGACTTCTAAAATATATTAATAAATACACATTTGTGGAACATACCTGTGATTTACATTAACAGATAAAAGAAATTTCCCCACAAATTTGGGAAGTATTGGCTCAGCTGCTTTTTCATGAGGGAAATAGCTTTTGTCTTATCTGAGAAACTTTTAATTGCCTTCTGTCTTTTACTGTACCATAATTACTTGTTCAACTTGACTTGCAGATGTGGGGAAATAACCTGATGAATTTAAATTAGAAATAACTGGGAAATTAAAAAGAAAGTAACATCCTGGCAAACATGATCTGGAGATTCGTTTCATATTCTTTTCCACGTCTTTCCAGAAAAGGACAGGGTTGTATTTTTTTTACTTTCAAATTGTGAGTCAAATCTTAATCTTAGTTAATGTCATCTCTGCTTCTTCTGACATTGGCAATGTATGTCAGTGTGGTAAGAGCTCCAGGATATATAGCATTAAAATACTGCATTAAAATCCTGTGGGCTGTATGTGGGAAAAACTTATGCTGAAGATAACAGGAGTTTCACCACATGAAAAGCAGAATGATACAGCCACACCTTGCCTTTAAAACTTACCAGAGAATAGAAGTGAGGAACAAAATAAAATGCATTATAGAAATCTCCTTGAATAAATAAAACTTTAAAGTAGATAAGTAATTCAACAAATTCTTAACTGTACAGAAAAGCTTTCAAATCTCAGCAGTAAAACACCATCTTGCTCTTAAAAAATGACTTCCCTGCATCTTCATTTGTGAAGTATTCTGGATGGAATATCATCTTCACAGTGCTTCTTTGTTTTCTTGCTTGTAGCTCCATATTGTTCACTGGAATGTAAAATATGGTAAATTTGCTGAAGCTGTGAAGCATCCTGATGGTTTAGCTGTGGTGGGCATCTTCATGAAGGTTTGTTAAACTTTTTCTTTTTTATTTGTCCAACACATTCATTGTGTTGCAGGGGGGAACCTAAGATTAGAAAATAGAGAATAAGGCAGCATTGTGCTATGCTGCCCAAATCCATAGCAAACTAGGTGGTGCTCCAAATTCTTACCTTCCTTTATCTGTGAAAGTTGTACCCTGGCCATGGAGTATGACTTCCATCCATCACTGTGGCAGCCCTGTAGCAGCAGTCTTGCCTTCATCAAGGCAGTGGTGCTACCATAACTCTTACCAATGAAAGGTGATGTGCATAATTGACCAAGTGTGTGTATGAATCTGCAGTGTGACCAGCCTAAATAACACCAGTTTCCTTTTCTGGTCATTGTTAATTGCCAGAGTGTTTTGTGTTAGTTGAATTGTCTTCAACTAGCTAGCTGGAGGAGGTGTCTGCTACAGCAGTGCATAGTACTCCATCCTGGCCTCACTGAGAGTGATTATTCTATTAGCAGGGTGACTTCCATAAAAGAACAGCAGCTTATGTCCAAAAATAAATCCACACACTGTAAATGAAAATAGCTTTATTCTGTCCAGTGTCCTTGGCTGACCTGTTTGTGCTCGCTGTCAACTGGCATGATTTTACAGACACTGTTTTAGTCACTTATGCTGTAATATCCTATTATGTAATGAAATGTGGCTGGAAAAACATTTCCTTGAGAACTCTAACAGAAAACTAAAGGTGGCATGAGAATGCATGGTGATTTTTATTTTCCTATGGTTTGTTTTACAGGTGGGAAATGCCAAACCTGAGATTCAGAAAGTTGTGGATGCTCTGAGCTCCATTCAAACCAAGGTAATACTTGCTGCCTGTGCTTATTTATGGGCTTACATCACAATTGCACTGCATTATCTTCTTTGGAAAGTAGATTTTCTTTTTACTTCTTCCCAGCCTGCTGCATATATGAAAGTAAAACAAACCCACCTACCATCAGAACAGGTGCTCCTGTAATTGTAAAAACAGATTGGAATGAAGTTGAGGTAGAGAGCATGGAGTGCTAGAAACAGTGATTATTTCCTCTCTTTGTGACTACATTTCTTTCTTTCAACTGTATTTAAACCTATAGGGTAGGATCCATATTCCTAATCTAAACTACACTTCTAGGTGCCCTTTCTAGTCAGTGGTAACAGATGGAAAAGGCATTTCCCCTCATCGGTGCATCTGTGGGCTAAATTTCCTTTGTCCAAGAGGATATGCTTCTCTTGGCTATTTCTAGAGAGAGTTCAGAAAAACAGTTTGATCAGGATATATAATTTAGGGGAAAAGAGTCTTTCTGTATTTTAAGTATTGTGTGCAGTGTGTGTGTGATTTTAGTGTGCTGAGTAATGAGAAACTAAAAGTACTTAGTGAGTAATTAGGTACCTTCATAGTGGGTAAAGGCCTGTACCAATGAGAATTGTGGACATAAAAGGTCAAAAATTGTTTCTCATCAGGCTGCCTTTGAGGTAAATGAATACTGCTGCTTACCACAATGGACTCTCCAACAGGTCTTACAGGTTTCTGTTTCCAGTGCAGTCAGTGTACGTGGCATCTGAAACCTCATTGTTTTTCAGACAAGGTCAACTCTTATCTCTAAGACCAAGGAACATAAATGCAGCATTTGCTATGAGAAGCAGTATCTTGAAAATCTTGTAAGAAATATTTAATCCTGAATGTACTGTAGTTGGGATGCAACGCTTGATGCCACGTTCCATTTCTGCCTTCCTAAAAACATGCCATTTTCTTAGGAGACTTCACTGCTGCAGTCCCTGTGTGTTTATGTGGTCTCTCCCTGACATCAGCCCATCTTCTTACTTTATTGTAGGGAAAGCAAGCTTCCTTTACAAATTTTGACCCCACTGGACTCCTTCCTGCATGCAGAGACTACTGGACATACCCTGGCTCACTGACCACTCCACCCCTGCTTGAATGTGTGATCTGGCACGTTCTGAAGGAGCCCATCACTGTGAGCCCTGAGCAGGTAGGTTTCCAATGGATGGTGCCAGTAGATGTGTACTGGAGTTACACTGATGGCTTCAGTTCAGCCCACCAGGTGATCTGTGAAGTGGCAGTTTTAGTGCAGAGCTGTGCAGGGTATTAGCTAGCATCACATGTCAAAAATATCTATCTGAAGTGGTAATCCTCTTCTGACAGGACTCTGCTTCTGCCTGTGCATGTAGAGTTTGCTATTGAATGTAAGGCTGTTCTCTATTTGGATGCTCCAGGAAAGATTGAGGGGAGAAGTTAAAAAAATTAGCAGATATTTTCCAGATACATGGTTAGAGCTGTCTTGTGGTAAAAATCTGGAAAATTGAGGTATGCATGAAAGGACCATTTGCACATGCAGAGTTAGTCTAGCATGTATTGTGAGCATCAGCAGGTTTGCAATTGCCTCTCTGGGTGTACTTGCCCTGAAAAGGCCAGGTTTACAAAGCACCTGGGGAGCATGTGTGCTGTGCATCCACAGTCTCACGCTGTAGAGCTGTAGTCGGTCCGTTGATTTTCCAGCATTTCCAGGACACAGAGCTCTTCTTGCAAGATCTATTTGTTGCAGAACAGACTGGGAAATCCTACACAGTTTTGTGATGATTCTAATAAAGCTTCCATTGTTTGGAACAGGCAAAATTTGCAGATTCCAGAAGTCTGCTGCCTAAGAAAATCTCTGTTGACCAGCCTGAGAAGGATAGTCTTCCTAGCAGGAAGAAGCTTGTGCAGATTAAATCACTCTTGGCCCCATTTTCTATGCCATCCATTAATGAAATTATGTACGGGCAAGATGCCATTCTTGGGTTCAGATCCGTGTGCTTGAGAGATATAAATAGAATCTAGAGCCTATAAATACAAACCAGCCCTGAAGGGCTTTAGTTTAACCTTCAAATTCCTAAGTATCTTTTATAGATGGCAGATACGCTAACAACTTGCACCTAATTCTAGCAGGTTTGTTCATCTGATATGAAAGAAAATGCAACTGAGCTGTTGTAGAACTTAACATAATAAAAGATGTGATAAGGAAGAATTATTGGAAGTAATAACTATAGCAGTGATTGATTGTCGTTAGTGAACTGCAAGGGAGCATTCAAGTTGACACTATTTACTTACTCCAAACTATTCCTATTGCTGTTGATAATCCAAAGTTTCCAAATATGGTTTTATTATAGGGCAGGAGCACACTCACCAAAATAGTGTTGGTTTTTTTTACTATACCTACTCCAACCACCTACAAGCAGTAAAAGTTACCACTTATTTCTCCCCCACACATCCCTTCATATTACTGTTAATATTTCCACACTCTGTGGCAGTTTGATTTTTATATTTTTTCCCCCATACTGATCAAAACAAGAAACCATATATCAGAGAATTGATGCAAGGTTTAAGATAGATAGGTTTTCCAAAGCTAGAAAGAAGCTGTATATAACAGCAGGGTGTAGCAAGCCCGCTACCCTTTGTTGTGACACAGCAGTTCCTGCCAGAGGTTGAGCCCTGAGCTTTATTTTGGTTGGTCCTGAAGGTGAAGTCCAGTGGAGACAGGTCATTGCTGAGGCCATTTTTCCCTGAATGTGGAAATAAACGGGTCTAGAACCTGACTTGTAGGAAATCCTGAGTCCAACCTACATATATTCATCAGCACTTCTACCTGTCTGTGTGAGATCATGTTTGGGGTGGGTTATTATTTTGGCCCAATCCTTTTGTGAGGTTTGGAGATTCCTATTTAGACATAAAGGTACTTTTGTTACATCAGATTTTGCAAGCACCAATTGTACTTCAGGAAAAAGTACCATATCTATACAGTATGCTCCTATTGATGTGAAGTGGTTTTCCCCTCTCACAGCTCTTTGAAAATCAGAATAACTTGAATCTATTCAACAGTTTTATTTTGACTCAAGGGTAAAGCCATTTTTAATTGTTATTATTTCAAGTGGACTTAAAAAAAAAAAAACAAACTAGCCAAAACTGTATAACTTGCAGAGGATTCTGAAAGGATTTCAATTCATATCTGGGTCAAGGACAAACAGATTTTCGCTTGTGGAGTTCAGAAAATGTGTATCTATGTCCTTGTTTTTTGTGCTTTCATAGCTGTGCTTGCCAGGATATTTTGTGGACAGGAGAGGCTCTGTCAAGGCTGGAAATGGTGTGGATGAAATGCAGACATGTGGGTGCTGATGCCATCTCTAGACTACTAGTACCGACAAAACTTTGAGTTGGAGCCTGGTTCAGGCCCAAGATGTGTAGCTTCAAAAAGTCCTGCTGAAATGAGAGGATGCATTTGAGGATATTTGTGCCTTTTTCCACAGATGTGCAAACTCCGTGGCCTTTGCTTCAATGCTGAGAATGAGCCCGTGTGCCATATGGTGGACAACTGGCGCCCATGTCAGCCTTTGAAGAACAGAGAAGTCAGAGCCTCCTTCCAGTAACCTCAGTGCTGAGAGTGTTAGGAATTGCTGTGTTTGTGAGGAACCCCGTTGGCTAAGCCCAAATCAAACTTTGCCATGTGTGCCCAGGCAACATCTTGTCTCCCAGATCCATTCTTTCTTTTGCTCTGCATCTGAAATGCCAGCTAATGAAATGTGAAAGGCTCTTGGCCATATGGGAAAGGGTTCTTAAGGTGTGGGGTTGGGTGGGTGGCTGTGTGCTTCTTGGTGACTATTACTGTGACTGAAACTTTGGTATAACAGTATGTTGGCTACTTGGGAGAGGATTTGGTGGTAGCAAAATAAGCCATTTTAAGAAACCTCATCCACTGGTGTGATAGTACACTTAACTAACAATAACTTGAAGCTTTGTAAGAAGCACAGGAATATAGAATCTAGCTATTATTTAGGAAAAAAAGGTATTTTGAGAAAGCTAAGCAAAATGAATATTTAGAGTTAGACTTCTTAGATTTTAAGAAACTGACATGTAAATATTTTTGAGACTATTTTGCATTTTTACCCATGCTGTCCAGCCTTAGTTATATCTTAATGGTAGTGCTGGGTTTTTTTAATCAAACACGTTCTAAATTAAATGTCATCTTTAAAAGTTATTACCATAGAAATAATACAAAATATCTTTTCATTGAAATAATATATGTTCTAATTTAAAAAGGAAAATAATATTGTATTTTAGATAACTTCTCTAATAAATCTGTACTTCTATTTTTGCTTCCCTGCTGTTATTTTAATTCCAGTAAGGAGTCACTAATCTGTTCACACGGTTGCATATTAAACATAATTACTAAACATGTACACTGGGAATTGGCTTCAGTGACACTGAATATGAATGGAAGACTATATGGATATGTTAAGAAATTTTCTCTAAGTAGGTATCTTCTCTTTGATAGCAGAAGTGTTAATTTTGAGTAATAACTACAAATCATCATCAAAATTGAATGTATAATGAAAGATGACCTCACAAAACTTTTGAACAAAATTATACTGAAGAATGGGCTCATTAGATTCTGGTCCTAGTTTTTAAATTAATTTATTATGACTTTGCTATCCCGTTTGGAATGAGTTTGTAATTTATAAGGTATCATTTGGGCAGGCTATGTTTTGAAGCACCTGGATCTTGAAATGTGTGAGATGGAAATGAAGATGTCTCAAAATGCATACAAAGATCTTCAGAAAACTCTGTCGAATCTCAACCTTTGAAAAGCTTCCACATTTAAAATGCCCACCATCCTACCCCCACAAAAAAAACACAAAAACAAAACAAAAAAAAAAACCAAAACTGAAAAACAGAGAAACCAAATATTAGTTTGTTCTAGATTTTTTTTCATGGACTACAAAGGTAAGCTACAAGCTTGTCTCTTGGTACAACAGCCATGCTGTCAGATTCAAGCTGAGTGGTTTGAGTACCTTTCTGACTCTAAGCATCATCCCAGGCCTGAGTGCTATGCATTCTTCCTAAGCAATGCAAGAGAGGTGACACCTCCATAATGGGAATTATAGATCCAATTTCTTGTGGCTTAAAGCTGCTGAAGCAAGCTAAGAAGAAATACAGAATCACAGAATGACTGAGGTTGGATGAAATCTCTGGGGGTCACCTGGTCCATTGCTTCTGTTGACACTGGGCCACCAACAGCATATCCCCATGCCAAAATATCATCTGAATATCTAAGGATGATCGAAAAAATTACTCCTAAACTTAATAAAATAGAGTCCTGGATTTTAAAACTCTAAACCCGTACCTTGACAACTATGATACCCTGAATACCAGGCAGCAAGACTGCTTGAGGAGTGGTGATCTCATTGGTTCCTGAACAGCTGTAAAAGGATCCAGGCTAGTACATGACAGAGAATGTGAACTAATGTCTGGAGTATATAAACCTAGAAATGCCCTTGAGGTTCTAGCCACTGTGGCAATAAATGGTTTCTTCTTATAGTCCATCACACTAGCTAACAGCAAAGACAATCAACATCAGTCATATATTTATCATCTTGTTTGTGTGAGTCTGTTTACCTGGAGTGTTGCCAGTGCCATATGTTTGCCTTTACTGAAGATGAAGTACCTCTATATTCAGCCAGACAGTGCAAGCTGGTGTTCCTGGGTCACATATTTGGGTACAGGAAGAGCCTGTACTGTATCTTACCTGTGTGGTCTACCAGGGAACCCTGGTCTTTTTCTTCTTTTTTCTTTTTCTGTAAGTAAGCCAAATTACAGAACCACATCTCAAAATCCTTACCAAAATAAACCCTTTCCAGCATAAAATGGTACATTAACTTACCACAAATTCACATTTTGTAGTTGGATTCTAGTGCAATAGGTAAATAACTTTTTCCAAGGGAGATATGTATTAAGTCCAACCTGGAAATAAAGAAAACAACTTCCCTGGAGTTCATGATTCATTTCTTGAATGATGAATTCAATTAAGATAATGGTGAACAGAAGCATCCAGTTCTTCTTTCTGGCCTTTATTCTTATTTACTACTTGCTCATATGAAGAGCTTGTAATTAGGTCTTGCAGTTGTTGCACAGCAGACTTAACACCCATTCTAATATCATCCTGTTTCAACTGGAAAACTTGCTGAATTCATAATGTAAATTAAGAGTACCACTGAGGTCATGGAACCAAAGATGTTCCAGTGCCTGTAATTGCGTTTCTGTCAAGTAGGCAGTTCTGATTGAAGGGAAATTCACATAGAAGGGAAAAAAAAAGGGTAGTACATTAATTTGAAATCATCATAGGATACTCAGCCAGCACTTGGACAGGGGAACAAGGGAAGCACATTCACTTGCAAACTGTTCATTTTGCACAGTTTGTGATCTTGTCTGGCACTTGTCTGCCAACTCCATGTGTTAGAACATTTTATGATTTTTCCACTGCTATTTCTAGGGCTTGGATGTGTCCTAGATTGACATGGGCGGGTAGATCTGTGATTAGAGATGTTCTCTAGAAGATAAGATTAATGATGCCCTGCATGGAGTCAGCAATATTTATAGAAGTCCAGATATTTTATAGAAGAGTATCACTCTCTAAATGACAGCTTTAGGATTTTCTGACTCTTCAAAGAAAAGCCGTGCAAGCAACAGCTGTGTCAAATCTAGTGCCATAGAAACAAGGAGTGATCAAAGTACAAGCAGTAGCTTTATTGAAAAACTCCCATGGACCCTCTAACATCCATCACTTTCTCTTCCAAACCACAGCACCCCATACATTCATGTAGCACCTGGTGACAGTTGCTTACACTGTTTGGTATGTTGTAAATCTGTTTGGGAACTGGACATTTCATTGCTGTGCACTTCCCCTTTCTGTATGATGGGGAACAGCTGTGCTGCCTTGATGTCATCGATGGTTCACTCAGGCCATGAGACTCCCCAGCCATCAACTTCCTAAAGGCAGATGCACAAAACTTTTCAGGGATCCCTAACTAATTTGAGACAAAATTTCACATTTGTTTTTTATCCAAGCTGCAAATGAAAGCCATTTGGTTTGGGAATGTCCCCAGTCCGACGTGGGTTACAGTGCAGTGATTCTCAGATTCACCCTACCAAGGAGCTCTCCAGAATGCTCACTTTGTTCAGAGCTCAAAGCAACTGAGCTCTGTTGCCTGAGCAGGCTCAGGGTAGCTGCTGCTGCTGCTCCTAATGGAGTAGCTCCTAATCTCCAATCAGCTCCTAATCTCCTAATCTCTGTCAGTTTTGTCCAGTGAGGATGTCGTTGCACTCCAGTGTATTAAACAGTAAAAGGATACCCTCAGGTCATTTGGAAAAAGGCAATACATAAATCTTGTCTTTATAATCTTGCATGGTGTGAGGTATTCTATGTGTAGAGGCAGTCACTGCTCTTTTGAACTCACACCCTGAAATAGTGAAGAAATGCACTGATACCATGTGCAAGAAGCAAGTAAGGTGCATATTAACTCCATAGTTTTCCTAAGGAATAAGGTTTAATGAGGCTTGTAGTATTATTCAGTGGTCAAAGACCTGGAAAATTTGCTGCAAAGTATTGATCTCCTTCTGGCTTGGGAAGCCCAAAGTGTAAGGACCCTCACTCCAGTGAACCTGCAGGGTTCATCAGTGTAAAAACTGGAGCCCTTGACCATTGAAGGATCCTCTGCTCATCCTGTGTCACCCTAACTTACAGAGGAGAAAGCAGGCTGGTGTAATGACTCATGGGATATTCTCTCCCCTTCTGCTCCACAGCTGGGCCTTCAGGAGTCCAGTGCACCTAAGCAGGGAAATGAAGAGCCCTTTCCAAAGCAAAGGAGGAAGGATACCCAATGATCCTGGGTTTGCAAAACGGGGTGGCAGCAAAATACTTTGTTGGAATTACTCAAAGGTCAGGGAAGAGCTTCTGCTTTCCTTTGCTTAAATCCCTCTTCAATCAGCTGACTTGAGCTTGATTCAAGAAAAGCAACATGAGCATATTTAATAGGCTGATACAGGATACTGTAATTTGGATGGTGCATTTCTTCACCACTTTATTAGCTGTATAAAAAGTTATATGAAAAGTTACTATAAGTAGTCTAATTGTGTTATTCTCAAATGACAGTCTTATATAATATATTCCTTGAATCAAAATCAATACCTAAATTCCTCTAGATACTTGCACTGAGCATGTGTTTTGGTTGTTTTAGTGATTAATAATCATGCTTCAAGAAGGAAGGTAGAAGTAGTAAAGAAAAAAAAGCAGCATTCTGCTGGAACAAAAGAGAAAAACAAAGCTTGAAAATATGCCATCCTCACTCTGAATCTGTTATTGGGAGACATTTAAAAGGACAGCATTTTGCAGATCAGCTTAGAAGAAGGTGGTAAACATAATTTCCTCCTACTCTCTGTAGAAGTGCATCAGGCTGTCTTAAATACTTTGTAACTAGTAATAGAAGTTATACCCAAACTGCATTTTGAAATCAAAGTATTTTAAATTATTTTTAGAGACATAAACAAGTGTTTGATTAATGATAATGCCTGCAGATACAAAATGCAGTAGTCCTTGAATGAGTAAAATTCCCCTGCTGTGAGTTTGTAAATGTCACCTTCTGCTCTGCATTTCCTAAGGTTCTCTTTCCCTGGAGAAGAGCTCATCACATCATCAAGTGTATGGGGGAAGAAACACCAGAAGCTAAGGCCTGATCATGAAAACTCTGATGTGACTAATCACTTACATGAGTAATCCTATCCATTAATTGAAGTTTAATTGGTTTCCCATACCCATTGCACAGGAAGGACCATTCTCCTTCCATGAGTAGTAGAGGTAGGAGGACGCATACTCAAAAAGTGAGGTGTCCTGCTCATTTCAGTTTCAGTTTAGGAATGTATCCTGAAGAATAGTGGGAAGGGGATAAGGTGGAGGAATGGGGGTGAGCTAGGCTGTTGGGATTGTTCATGTGAAGAAATCTGAACACGCTCATAAGTGACTTGAAGGATCCAGCTCTTAATTTCTGTTGAGTAAAATTCTATTCCTATCTAGTTATCTAATCCTTATAAAGTCTCAAGGTAACTGGAAGTATCACATCATTCCCCTATGAAAATCTGTTAATGTTTCTCAGAGGACATTGAAACTGAGCAGCTATCTAGGTTAAGGAGAGGGGACTGTGAAAGTATCTTTGCCTTTCAGAAAGAAAAATAGCAAACAGGGAAAAAATTCTAAACTTGTGGAGTATTGAGATTATTATCATTTTGAGGAATAATGTCAGAGCAATTGACCTGGTTTGTCATCAATCACCATACTGTCTTTAATAAAGTTATATGATAATAACAAAGTATATGAATTATGTATTTTCAGACCTTAGGCCTCATATGTAACTACTGCAGTATATCCAACCACATTATAAATGTCAATCCCAGTTAATGAGAAGGAAATGGCTGCCCTCCTTCAGCATGTTATATTCTCAGTAATATAAACCTTCAAAAAAGTTTTTATTTTTGTCATTCAGAGACTATTTTTCTTAGAGTGGTTATGAAATAGAAAAGCAGTATACCAATTATCACCCAAAACAAATAATCCTCATCAAGCTAATCAAGTATTTTGTACTTGGGAAATAGTTGCTTTATCTTTGATTTCAACCCTTTGCACTTTGATCAAAACTGTACCTTTTGAAGTGTTCACTACTCATAATAGGGAAAATCTGGGTCATTTGTCTGCTCCAGTAAAACACACTGTGTGTTTCAGACACCACAGATTTGCTTATGGTTGCTTAAAGAAACTAGAGATTCCCACTAGGGTTGAAAAAAAGCTTTATTAAAAGATGTTCAAGGACTCAAATGAAACTAATTGCCCAAGAGGGACAGGGAGACAAGAAAAAAGTAGGTTTAACATAGGCAGCCATCACTCCTAGTCATTGCATTCCCACTGACTAAAGAGCTAATGATACCAGACTCTTAGGAAATTCAGTGCCTGCAAGCTTGATTAGGTAAGACAGCAAGTCTAATCTGCATTTAATGAATGATTCAGGAATAACTTTAAGAACTTAACTTTATGGTAGCAGGGTGTTGACAGAATTAGGTACTTGCTCTATGCCTATCTTGTGACCTAGCTCATTATGGGTTTCTAAAAAAGCTATTACACTTCTTCCATCCAGTTTCATAATTCATTGTCTGTTTATTCTGCCAGCTAAAATCTAGCATTTTGTTATGCTACCATGAAAGCAGAAGCAGAAGCTAGAAAATAATGAAAGAAAAAGGAAAACTGACTAAACGTGTTATTTCTGCAGTGCAGTGTAGGCAGACAGATATTTATGCCTCCATGGAGCCCCAGTATTATTACTGTATTCACAGAGATCACTAAGAGGATTTTGACCTATATTGGTCTGAGTGCTGAAAATATAAAAGTAAATGTGAACAAAGAAAACTGATCAAACAGGAAAGGAGATTAGGACATCATTCTTTTTATTCCTAATAATATTTTCTTTAAGATAGGGAAGAGTGACAACTTACTGTTAAAAGGTGGTTCTTAGATGTATTATTTTTCAAAAAGAAATAGTTTGTGAATGTTGACAGCATTGCAAAATGTCACCAAGGGAAAACTATATTGATAAGCATAACCTACAGTGACACTATCAAGGCATCAGCCCTTCCTGAAGTCTGAAAACCCTTCAGCATGTTCCTTTTGCTTTAGCAGGGAAAACTTGCTGAGGCATATGTAATGCTGACTGTGTATGTGAAGGTTCCAGCAGGGAGGTGTTTTCAGGAGACAGATAATCGCCACACTTTTCAGGCCTTTCTGAATGCCTTGGTCCTTCAGTCACTGAAATGTGTGTGCAGAATTCATTCAGCAGGTGCCACTAATGATTGCCTCCCTGCACCTTACTTCAGGTGTCATACAACCCTCACTTTCTCAACTCCCACAGCCTCTATCACTTCCCTCCTTCCTAGCTAGGACCTTACTACATTGATCTAGACTACCACATACTCTGAGTGTAGATTCCCATTTCACGTTCCATATCTTAAAAATATCGAACCTGGGATAACCAGGGCACTGTGAAACAGGAGTCACACTGACAAGAAAAAAGTTGCTACCAAAATAATATAGTGATAACCTACTGAGTGGCTGAGTTATGCCAAGTGGCTCCTTTCTTGTGGTTAGCAGATTAGGATTCTCCTGTGGTTTTCTGGTTTTGTGTCCAACTGAATTTCTTTAGTGGTTTGGACAGCACTGTGGCTAAAAGCAAAGCATTTGGAACTATTACCTGCATTTTACAATGGATAAAATAAAAGCAAACACAGAAATAAAAGTGGTCTACAAAGTCATCCTCTGTACAATCAGAAAAAAGCACAAGGATTATACATTAACTGAGATTATTTTTACTTCCCAGCAGTAAGAAATGAGCCACTGATTGGAAGAGCAGTAGAGATGTGCTTGAGAGAATGAGGGCTCTCAGCCCTTTGAAGCAGTCAGGGGAATCTGGGTTAGACAGTGGCACCACCAGTCATGCAGCCTGTGCTCAGGCAGCTTTGCACTGCAGAGCTTTCCTCCTGCAGGCTGCTGTACATGCCACCAGCCTCACGAAGACTGTGACGCCAGATCTCCACAGACTTACAAGGTTGAAAATATCCTCAACAGCTTCAGCTCTCGCAAGGCATTTTAAGATGTACGCAAAACCTGCTGCAGCAAGCCCAGGCTGGATGTGCAGAGCTGAAAAAAAGTGGCACACTGCACAGTATTTCTGTTATAAATCCTCTGTTCCAGGGGACTGAAACGCAACAGTAATTAATCACTGCAGGACGGAGCTGGGCAAGAACACGCTCCAGATAAGCACATACTATTTTTCTTTCAGCAAAACTGAAAATATTGCACGTGTGTGTGAAACACTGGGCAGATTACTCCAGAGCTTTGAAATTATTTCATTTTCCATGTTAATAAAAATAGATTTAACAGCAAAAACTGGCATACCACGAGATTTTGTAGCAATGGAATTTCACCAGATAAAAATGCTACGACCAAATTAGAGCCTGTCTACCTCTGTTCCCATGTTTCAATCAAAGGTCCTTTATTTAGCCCTTCCCCCAGTTCTGCAGGGATTTTTTACACACAAAAGCTAGGCTTTTTCTCATGATCATAAACTAAACCAGTGCCACAGAGTTTCTTCACAGAGAGCCATTAATGGCCTTCTGTGAGTTTGAGCTTTAAAATGTAGTTCTGAAAATTCATACACCTTCAAATCTATTTTGTGGCTCTGGCTCTGTGACTACTCTGAATCATTCGGGTGTTCTCATAGAAGCTGTGCTGTCAACAATGTCTGACAATATTTTTTGCTGTGCTTTTTTCCACCTGTTTTCTCTGGTCATTTGTGCATCGCTTGTTTCCAGACAATTCAGTTAAATCTCCTCCTACAGCCACCACATCAAGGATAGAAAAGGGAAAAAAAAACCTATTCTGCAGGGAGTTCAAACCTGTTTCCCAAGGGGATGGCAGGTAGGAGTATATTTACCTGAGATTTTGTTTTTAGTTGCTCTGAATAGAGATTATCTGTGGAAAGTTCACTGATGGCAAAATAACCATGAGACAAAGATCACCCAGGTGGTGTAAGCACAAGAATCACTTCTTTTGTCATATGGCAATGTCCTAGGGTGACCAGGACAGGCACATAATCAGGTGCTGTGCAAGAAGATGATGGTTGACTTTGTGATTACTTATAGCAAGTAAAGATAGACCCTGGAACTGAAGCAACCAAGGCCTCTAATGAGTGCTGCACACTCTGGACACAAGCAGCTGTAACTGTACACCAGCAACTCTTCTGTCAGTGTTTATGTGCTCTTTGTTTCATTTCACAGGAATTAAATGTCACAAGTCATGTTCTTTATCCCTCTGTTAGGATAAAACTCAAGCTTTTTTCAACAGATTTGCAGCACCCAATGAAAACTCAGTCATTCATATTTTGTCTATTCAAATCAAATGGCTTGTATGCCAAAAATACTTTAAATGTTCATCTGTAAACATTTCTGAAGAAAGATTGGCATTTATAAATTTAAAAGAGATAATATGCATCTTATGTCTTTTTTCTTTCAATTTTAATGTTCCTCACCTGGATTTATTATGGACTAGGCCATGGTTTCATCATCACCACACAGAAAGCAATAAAAAAGCAGCATACATTAGAGAGAGACAAATAGAAATGTCTAAATATGTCAGTTATACCATGAAAGCTCTTGAATACAGCAAACTGTGCACAGAGGAGCAAACTAGAGGAAAAGAGATGTCAGTAACAGCATTACTTTCTCACGGTAACTGGAAATATTCTACACCAAGATTATTCTTTTTGGCCATAAAGATAAAACACTATCAGGACACCAACTTTCAACAGTTTCCCACTACTTGAAGGTATTTATGCCCAAAATAAAAAATGAATATATAAATGAAGTTAATATGCTATCAATTTTTAAGAGGTAGCCATAGACTAAAGTAGGAAATCTATTCTAAAACCACATAGCAGTACATTGCCCACTGCATTTAGCTGACAACAAAATTGGTAATTTAGTATTAAAAAGTAACTTCTTTTTTCTGTGGTGCTTGGTCTTCTCTTTTAGAAAATGCATGAGCTGGAGTAACTGCTGCCCTGGAGTTTGATGAGCAGTGGAGTCTTGTAGCCTGTGCTGAAATTTGCTAACTTAAATCCAACAAAAATACAAAAAGACTAAGGTGAGAAAAAACATTATTTGGTGCCCAAACTGACAGTAAGCCCCTTTCCCCCGCCTCATCTTACTGTCTTGCAGTCTCTTTATTATCACTGTAGACCAATATCTATAATAGCATTCAGCATTAATTCAAGTCTATGGTGGCAATTCCTGAGGTGGGATGGCGCCTGAGATTCCCATCAGGAATTCACTAGAGTAAATAGGCTCATGTCCTCACCCTGCATGAACACAGAGAGAGGTTTAGCTCCTGCTTTCTTGCAATGAACATAAAATCAATTTCTTACACTACTCTTTCCCCCCAGAATCCCATTCAGACCCTTCAGAGAGCGAAGCTCTCCAAGAGGACGTCTAGTTCCTTCCACTAGTACTACACTAACTTAACACCAGTTTCCAGGCTTTCATTTGAATGTAGCAAAATGTTGTGGTGGGAGTAAATTACTCTCTGTAAAATTGAACATGATGAGGCATGTGAGGGCTTTTAAAAGGGCTTTGAATCA
The DNA here is from genome assembly GCA_013397375.1 of Toxostoma redivivum. NCBI lineage: Eukaryota > Metazoa > Chordata > Aves > Passeriformes > Mimidae > Toxostoma > Toxostoma redivivum. The sequence goes on along the minus strand of VXBI01007751.1, from coordinate 110,782 downwards.
TCTCAGTCATCTTCACACTTTCCTCACTGTTTGGCAAATGGTACAAGACGTCTCGTTTTTAAAGGTCTCTTGCAGGCTGCCTGGTACTACTTGTGATTCAGCCTCCTTTTTGCAGACAGGTTTTCTTCCAACCTACACACCAGGGAGGCAGTGAAACAACTTCAATTCACTCAGTCTCTGAGATATGGAGTCTAGTGGCAATTTTCAGGAACGTAATACTGCATAAATCACAAGAAACCTCAGGTATATCACCAAGGATTTGCTTCATTTTGCTACAGAAAAAAACCAAAAACCCAAAACCAGTACCCAACCAAGTAATAAAAAAATCAACCAGCCCGAATTTGCCTGTATTATTCTCTCTTTATCTTTCAAATGCAGCAATGGTGAAAATGATTGTTTGAACTAGTAACTCTAGAAACCACAACCATGAGGATGAGACCTGACTAACTATCTTAAAGTACAACACCTTGACTCACAGTAGCAAAATGTAGTAGTAAATGAAATTTAATTTATAAGCTTCTTTTTCTCTGTCACTATTTTTGCAAGTAAAATTCCAAAACAGAAGCCATTATATAGGGACTAAATGTGTGGGACATTTTATCAGCCCAGGCAATCAGCTCAGTAATGATCATAATGCTTTCGCCTGTTTTAAGAAAAAAAACCCGTTCTCTGGATGCTTCAAACAAAGAAGATTGTCTGATTTTGAGCAAAATAAATGAATACAAAACACTTAGGGCCATTTTGGTCTGGTTGTAAACAAAAGTATCAGTTGACAGATTACTGACAATTTACTGGGATACATTTATCCATAACATTCTGGAAGTACCTATTTCATTCTGATTTTGCCAGATGAAGGTACAGAAATGCAATATTTTCAGAAGGTAATATGGGATATGCCAGAGTGGGGACTGAGACACTAACTCCATGGCTTATTGAAGTAAAAAACTGCTAATCACAGGAGAGAGAGAGCTTCAGTGTTTTAGTGGCAGGGATTATATTCAGCTTCAGAATGAAACACAACTGCTATTGCAATTTTCAAGAGAATAACACTCATAGTATTCTATTCTTTTACCAAAACTGACAATTACTCCATACCTATGTTTTGTAATACTGTCAATGCAACTTTTCTTCTTTGACTTAGCACATAAAAGATGTACGTGCCCATCCTGTCTACAGTTGTTCACCATGTAATTGTAAATCTTATGTAGATGAGCACAAAATTCTACTGTTCTGCTTCTAGAAATGGAATAATCAGGGAAAGAAATGAACAGCCCTACAGATTTCATCTTGAAAAAAGGAAGGGCATTAAATAAGTACAAGTTTTTCTAGTGCTGCTCATTGCAATTTTTTTTAAATCCTGATGTAATGAGCATTCATATAAATATGCCTCAGATATTTTGAAATTTTGTCATGTGTATTAGATTGCGAGTTATGCTTTTAAAACCTGTCCTGAGCTTTAATTCTTTTTATTGATCTGGGGGAGCCTATTATCTCCTTCAGGCAGTCTCTACAAAGTTCAGCCTCACAATCAAATTAAGTTCTTTTGTCCTGTTTTGAAAAGCAGAACATTTACATCCTAAAGACAGCTATCCTGAGCTAATCTCCCAGTGAGCAGATTCTCTACAGCCATTGTCTTTGGGGGTTGGGAAGGGTGAAAGAGGAGTTATTTATGTGCCAGAGACTTGTTCTACCTGAGCCTCTCATATACACAGTATGAGCCACAGCTTTCCACTGGCTATCAGGCAGAACAGAAGCAGATGTCTGACAGCTTGGTCGCGCAACTGATGACACAATATAAGCTAAACTAATCTCTGATCCAGATCCTGGACCAGGGCCATGCTTTGACTGATCTCTGAGATCAGTGAGACTCTGTGAGACTTGACAAAGCATTTTGGAGAAGAATGGAGGAACATCTCCCGATAAAAATCCAGGTCACTCTGTTACTGACAGTTCACTTCCAGACAGTCCCAAATAGCTCCAGGTTTTTGTCAATTAATCCTTCAGGGAAATAAAACAAACAAAAAAAAACCCTTAATGTATGAAAAGAATCCCGGCAGAATCACTCCTCAGGCATGGCCACAGTGGCTTCTACTCAGAGAAAAATGCGTTACTGGCTGCAGAGACATGAGTTTGCCATGTCTCTGCTCTCTGAGAATTCCCTGAAGGGATTTCACAAATAACTGAGTGGTCCTCTTGGTACCCTATAGGACAGAAAAGGAATAACCATGAATGTGTCTGCAGGATTTTAATTGGAGAGAGGTCTGTTCTTCGCAGGTATTACTCAGATACAAGCTGTAACAGGATGTCTATGATACTTAGATACAAGCTCTAACAGGAACTGATGAACAGCCATGAACTCATGCAACAGGCACTATAAATCATATGAGCAAAGACATTATCCTTACAGGAAGGTCTGCCAATATTTTAGCTTCAAGATCCAAGAAAATTTTCTTTCAACATGTATTACAGGCTGACTGTTCCCTTAAAGATCGGTACTAGCCAAGGACCCTCTTTAAGAACAAAGAAAGCTACTTCTCATCTCTCAGAAGACATCAAATATTTATTGAAATCTTCATTTATTTAGCCACCCACAGAGAACCACATACAAGAGATCTTAGCTGCTGGCTTGACCTTGACTATTTAATGAGATGTATAATGATTCCATTGCAGCAAGCAGAGCCTGGCAGGACAAATGCAAGCAGCCACTGCATTAAGATCTCTCATCTTCTACAAAACCAGCTATGGGGGAAAATGCTAATATTAGATGAAGGAAGCAAATCTCAGCATGCAGAATCAACATATGGTGGCACCAAATATCAGAAGCCAAAAGAAGAACTATGCTATTTGCTGGCCTATTTCATGCTGTAGTTTTTTCTGTGAGAGACATAGGAAACATGAATATTTTATGGTGGCAGGTAGCAACAAATTTGTTATTGCTCAAAAGAAAATGTATTTAAGTAGTGTCTTCAGAGAGAAGGCTGTCCCAGTTCCCTCTAAGCCTCCTCATTTGCAGAGTCAGAGGTGCTCTGCAATGCCATATATTACACAAGTTATAATGATACTTTTCAGACCTTGAGGGCTTTTAAAACATAGGCATTGTTTTCAGGTACTTAAGTCTGACTGCTCTTTATATTCATCCATAAAGATGGCCTGTGTCATGTAGATCTTGGAAGAAGTGCATATGAATGAGGGAGGTAGAGGTGGGAAGGTCAACTGCTTTACAGCTCAGGTCAAAGAGACATTTTACTGAATGGGAAGGGCTGGGTTAAAGAAAGTTCACAGTCTGATATAGGGAAGGGGACCAGTATCCCTGAGAAAGGCATACATGTTTAGGATAAGCAATTAATAGGAATTTCCACGACATAAACAAGTTTATGCTTCAGAAAGAGACCACATAAACTTTTTTTTTTCCAAAAATCCACTTTTATAATGAGTTTCATTTGGGAACACCTCTAATACAGAGATAGGTCACTGAGAATTAATGGAGAAGGTGAATTCTCATGTGGGCTATCTCCTTTAAGTGCTCTCCCATTGTGTGAACAACCTCAAGGCACACTGTCTAACACAGATGAACTTCCCCACTCTATCTGATCTTACACTCTACTGAAAAACATGTTTTTAATGACCAGAAAGTTCACCTTCAAAGCAGAGTGGTAAACCAATCTGTAGGTCATGCCTAACTCATTGGAAGTTGGTGGACTTTGCAACAGGAAGAGCATCATGTGTAGAGTAGGAATGTCCCCACTGGAGGACATTCACTCTCCAACCTCTCAGTGCAGACCAGTCTTTGCTCTTTCCTGCTGAGCTGCTGCTCCGGTGCCAGGCATCTCTACCACCTGCACAGCCCCTCCCAAATCTGTACCTCTTGAGCCCACTCTACTCACCTCTGGGAGCATCATGTAGATTATGGACATGGTTACAGACAAGAGTTTATCAAATCCCAGTATTACTGAGCCATCTGAGGTGAGTTTTTCCCCAGGCTAGCTCCTACCAGTGTACAATAATCACTTCAGCTTGGCCATGGGGTAATGGGGATGACTGCAGTCAAGGGTCAGCAGTATTCTTGCTCCTTTAGAACACAACTCCTAAGAAGCCTCTTTCATGTTGGGCTGTCACCTCGTAGAGGCACAGGCAATACAGAGGGTAAAAGTGTGCCTTGTACATTCTTTTGCCTTGCATGGCTCTGTAAGCCAAGCCACAGAGATTTTTATTTGCTTCTTAGTCCTCGCAGTTTCATCGTAACAACTTTTCTACAAGCATTGCTGGAGATTTATTATTTCTTCTTCAGTAGAAACTGAAAAATATTCCCATTGTAAAAGAGACTTTTACAAGGACTTTTAATCAGATTTTTCCCTGATATCCACTTAGACCTCCAAGTCAATACTTTCAGCAGAATAACACTACTGTGGCCTTGTTGTCGCGTTACATTCACTGTGCATATCTCCATGGACATTTTACAAACAAACAAAAAGCTACTCTGCTAATATCTGTCTGTATTCAGTGGAACTTAGAAGTGCACTTAAGAGGCAAGATTAGAAACTACTTTTCAAACACATTTCTCTGAATGCTGACTCAGATTCAACTTTCCATCAACCAGGACCCCCAGGTCCCTTTCCCCAGCACTGCTTTCCAGCACCTCATTCCCCACTCTGTCTGTACATCCAGGGTTGCCCCATCCCAGGTACAGAATCCATCACTTTCTCTTGTTGAATTTTGTATGGTTGGTGATTGCCCAACTCTCTGATTTATTGAGGTCTCTCTGCAGATCCTCCCTGCCTTCAAGGGAGCCAACAGCTCCTCCCAGTTTTGTATCTGCAGACTTGCTCAGTGTCTCTTCCAGTCCTGCACCCAAGTCATTCATGAGGATGTTGAAGAGCACAGGAGCAGGATGGAGCCCTGTGGAACCCCACTGTGACAGGTCCCAGTCTGATGTCACCCCATTCCCTGCAGCCCTTTGTGCCTGACCTGTGAGCCAGCTGCTCACCCATCACATGATGTGTTTATCCAGCTGTGAGCTGGGCATTTCATCCAGAAGGATTCTGTGAGACAGCATTGAAAGCTTTGCTGTAATCCAAAAAGATCAATTGGCTTCCCTTGATCAGCCAGGTGGGTTACCTTGTCATAAAAGGAAATAAAGTTTGACAAGCAGAACTTTCCTCTCATGGAGCTGTGCTGGTTGTGGCAAATGACTGCATTCTCTTTCAGATATATTTCAATACCTCCCAGAATAATTTTCTCCATAACTTTACCAGGCACTGAAGAGAGACTGACAGGCCTGGAGTGTCCAGAGTCCTCCTTCTTTCCCTTCTCAAAAACTTGGGCAAGGTTAGTGAGTTTCCAATCAGCTGGGACCTTTCTGGATTTCTAAGACCACTCAAAAATCATCAATAGATATTTTGAAATGATATCAGCCAGCTCTTTGAGGATTCTCTGATGAATGCCATCAGCCCCCATGGATTTGTAGGGATCCAGCTGGAGCAGCAGCTTCAGGGTCAACAGGGAGTTGATCATTCTTGCAGTGATGGTCCTCCAGGTCAGGGCACTGAGACTCCTTTGGTCTGTCATCTGTGTTAAAGACAGAGATAAAGAATGAGTTAAAATGAGTTACTGCCTTTTGCCATTAATATATTTGAAAAAAAAAAATTATTGCCCCCCACATTTCTGACCAGTTTTATCTCCAGCTGAGATCTGGCCACATGAATTTTCTCCCTACAGTGGCAAGAAGCATCTCTGTATTCTTCCCATGTCCACTGGGCATACACCTTTCTTTTTTGCCTCCTCAAGAGAAGATTTCTGTTCTGCCTCTCCTGCTTGATTTCTGTCATTCGGGAATTTCCTGCTCCCATACTCTTAGGAGATGGTTTAAAAAGTGACCAGCACTGATGAAAAAACCTAAAGTCTCTGCGTATAGAAAGTCATGGGGCTTTCAGAAACAGCAACAATGTACAGTATTTTCAGGTAGAACCATCCACCTCACCTANTGCCATTAATATATTTGAAAAAAAAAAATTATTGCCCCCCACATTTCTGACCAGTTTTATCTCCAGCTGAGATCTGGCCACATGAATTTTCTCCCTACAGTGGCAAGAAGCATCTCTGTATTCTTCCCATGTCCACTGGGCATACACCTTTCTTTTTTGCCTCCTCAAGAGAAGATTTCTGTTCTGCCTCTCCTGCTTGATTTCTGTCATTCGGGAATTTCCTGCTCCCATACTCTTAGGAGATGGTTTAAAAAGTGACCAGCACTGATGAAAAAACCTAAAGTCTCTGCGTATAGAAAGTCATGGGGCTTTCAGAAACAGCAACAATGTACAGTATTTTCAGGTAGAACCATCCACCTCACCTACACAGAGTTCACAGAATATTCTGAGCTGGAAGAGACGCACAGGGATCATTGAGTCCAACCATTAAGTGAATGGCTCATATGGGGGTCAAACCCATAGCCTCTGCTTAGAATCTCCCACAAAACAGAGAAAGGGAAGATTCTAGGCTGGCTTTTCCACAGGAGAACAGAATATCATATGACTTTGTGAGCTCTAAGAACATGTCCTTACATGTCAGATAATAATTGCATATCTGAATATTTCCATGAGAACATCTGGTCCCAGCTGATCCAGAATCATTCCTTTGGGGAATGAAATGAGCCCACTACAGAATGAAAGAAAAGGAGCACTAAGGCAAAGTAGTGAGTAAGTAAGATTGACATTTTTGTCAATCTACAACAAACTGAAAAAATGGTTTTATTTTCTGCAGTGAATTTTGTTGGGATAAGAAATTAAGGAATACCAGAAGCCTCTTAAAAAAAAAATAAAATTGACAAAAGGGAAAAGTTTGTCTTTTAAGTGCTTCAGTTTATTATTTTAAAAAGTTTCATAAATTATGAGATTTTGTATAGCTGTTAATTCACTGCATCCTGCTGCTCTTTACTTCCTGAGCTGGTTCTATTGCTGGGTTCAACAGAAAAATATCTTAGAAGCAATACTGCTTTGCATAGTGAGTCACAAGATGGAATAGCTAAAAAGAGCTCCACAATTTATTCCTGATCTTAAATGGGATCTAACTTAGATCCTTTTCAAACTGATCAAACTGCTGCTGGAAACCTCCTCCTGTGAGCCATCATTAACACTTCTCATCTTCTTGTGTATTTCCCTTGATAATCACTGAACTAGGGAATCAAATGCACATTCAAGGGAATCAAGGGCATTCAGAGCATTTCAAGGTGACTTTCGCTTAGTGAATGAACTGATTCCACAAAACAGCAAAAATATAATGTGATTTTAGATAGAGTTGGCAGTTCAAAGTGCAGTGTCTTCAGTTATAGGGGTATAGAAAGAACATGTCAAGAAGAGAACAGAGTGATTCAGTAAGACATCCTTGGAAGCAATAGAATTAATATCATTCCATCTCTCTAGATTAGGGAACCATAGAATACTTTGGGTTGGAAGAGACCTTAAAACCATCCAGTTCCAACCCTCCAGTCATAGGCACAGGCACTTTCCTCTAGACCAGGGTACTCAGGACCCCATCCAACCTGGTGTTGAACACTTCCAGGGAGGGGGCTCCCACACCTTCTCTAGGCACTCTGTTGCAGTGCCTCACCACTCCACAGTAAAGAATTTCTTCCTAATATCTAATCTAAACCTATCCTCTTTCAGTTTGAAGTCATCCACCCTGTTCCTATCACCACATACCCTTTAGGGAGGCCGATAATCTCAGATAGTCACAGAAGAGTGATTAGAGATGGGCTTGCATTGATTATCCATCTGTTAGGACTTTTAAAGGGAAAAAGACCCTCAAAATTACCTGCCTAACAGCATAATTAAAATAATTCTGGGTTGTAAGATTAATGAAGAAGAGCTTTTTTGTGATAAATGTTGCAAAAACACACAATACACTTATTAGAGTAACTCTGAATACACAGCAAAACATTAAGATGCATTAAAAACATCAACCTTTCAGGCTATGTGTTTCCTTATGCCACTAATTCTTAATCTATTTTGAATCCACCCACTCACTGTCAGAATGCAATACTTCTTCAGTCAGCTTCCCATTTATAAGATGATGTCCTGAGAGCTGACATCAATGGAAAATGCAAGCATCCACTTCTTTGCCAGATTTAGCTGCACACTGTTCCACAGCCTCTTAGAAAAGATATTTTCCACTACAGTTACTTCACTCAGTAGCTGGCATATTTTATACTATAAAACTCCTAGAATGTCAGCTTCTAGTCCTGGGATAAATTCTATATCCTTAAGAAAGAAACAATGGAAAGTTAGTGACTCTGCAAACAACTGAGTAATAAAAAATGAAGTGTGGATAAACTTTCTTATTTGACATACATGAGAACTGAGTAAACTACCCAAATTAGAAGTGAGGAATAAACACTGCTAGAGTGGGTTCAACTTTAATATAACCTTTGACTCCAAGTTTATAAACCTTTTTGTTTCCTGCAAAAAGTCCAACAAGTTTCCAAATAAACTCCTTTGCTGACCACATTTTTACCTCATGCTCTTTACCAGACTTCAGAAAGTTTTAATGATTCTTCAGATATCCCCATTCCCCAAACATCCTGCCTTCCACCTCAGAAAGATTATTTTATGTCCATCTACACTTATTTTGTCAGGAAGCAGCATAAATGCACATTGCAGATGTGGTGCTCCTTATTTTAGCCGGGGCTCCAGTGGGGATGAACGTGCGAGCTGGAGCAGAGTCCCAGGAGATGGCTGCTTGCAGTTTGCCAAGCAGGGCTGTGTGCAGCATGGATGATTCACCCTGCCCATGCCAGTTTGTTTCTCAAACTCGGGAGAGGAGTCAGAAGTGGCATGGTAGAGGAGAGTTAAAGGTAATATTCTCTTTGATACAATATCTTCATGTGGAGCTGAATCACTCATGGCTGTGAAGGGCTGAAATGATTGGTTCAAGCTCATTTTCTAAAGAGTCTTTCTAAAAAAAAAAAATAATTTCTTTCAATTTTTATTTTTTTAGTTTTTACAAGGATCTGATTTCTTTCTCCTCCAAAAGCCGAACAAACAGTGAAATTGTCTAGCTATTTGTCAAAATACTCAAAGACTCACGGCAAGGAAAGAGATCATTTCATGTGCATGATTGCAGACAGTCACCTCCAGTGTGGACTTGTGGTCCATTTGTGGCCACACCATTTTGCAACTGTTGAGAAAAGTCTTCTATATATAACCCTGAAGGCCCACCTTGAATGGTTAACCATTCAATTGCATATAACATCCACTGAAAGGGCTCACCTGAAACTTCACTGGTCTCTAACTCTTATTTTACTGGATTTTAAATACCAGCTCCCTTTGAAGAGTGCAGGCCCCCTGGATTCATGTTACCTGAAGGGCAGTACAAGTCTGGCCATAATCTCTCATGACAGCTCCATCCATTGAAACAGCAACACCATGAATCACAAGAGTAAAACCTGTATGTGCAAGAAGCAGAGTTTTCTTGGCAACTGGCCCACTGAGCTAATACTCACCTCTGGAAGACATCCAGAAAACTTGACTTCTTAGCAACAGTATAAAATAGCAATGATTATTCTGTCTTTCCTTCCTGAAATATAGCCATTTGCAGTGCAGACTGAAAATGCAAAATCCAGATCTAGGTTTACAAGGAAGTTTTCATTCACTACTGAAAGTTGTCAGGATACCTCAGCCCTGAGTTGCATATATAACTCCATGCATTTCTTCACATGCAATACATGGGAAAATGTAGGCTCTCAACATATGATATCCTCAAATCTGGCAAGCTGGGCAGGTGGCACGTGTTAGCCAACAGAAACTGGTGAGATTTTGATCACATCTCTAGCCTGTGTGGAGTCCCCTGCTCCAATATTGGTTTCAAACCACCAGATTTCACCTTGATGTGAGTCCTCTCTGCCAGACCTTCTCACCAAGTATGGCCTAAACATTGGCCACCATTCCAATGGTGGGCTTAGCTGAGTATTTATACAAAAAAGTAAACTAGTCATTCCTGTGCTGTAGGAGGTCGAACCTATGTTCTCCACGCCCAAATTACTTTGCCAATGGTACTCAGGTGGAAAAGATTCTTTTCAGTCACTGTTGTGGAAGCTATATCCATCGTTGTAGATATATTAAATATTCGCTGTGCCCTAGAAAAAAAGACATGAGTGAACATGTCACTATAAATCACTGTTTTCTTATGATTCTCATCTGGGAGAAGAGAAGAGTCTCACTTTCTGCACTCTCTTCCAATTCAAAATTTAAATATTTGAAAAAGAGTACTCTCTTCCACAAGAAGCCTATGGCTTAGCCCCTTAGTGTTCTCATATTGCTCTTCTTTTCTTCTTCTGTCCTAGTAAATATTTAATTATTCCCTGGAAAGTGGAAGCTGAGAAATTCCCCTCCAGTCTACTATCAGGTACTCTCTTAGAAAATGTACTGTGGGCCTTGTTCCCCCTTCTGTGAATGCTTAAACCATTAAAGGTCATCAGGGCATAGATCTGAGGCACTGTAATTACCAGCAACTTCTATATTTTGTGAAGTCCCTTTCCTAATAGATGTGGTCTAAACTGCTTCTGAGTTGAGCAAGAGAGATAGAAAGAACCTCACCTGCAAAGCCTGAGTGAACTATGCATCATCTGGCTCCTTAGAATGGAATATTGAGGCATTTCCAACATACTTAAACTTTTGAGATTTTGCTAATGAGAACATAAGTGGCTGCAGATTTGGCCAACTCTAAAATAAGGCAAAGCAAAATGTTGCATTTTGAATACTTAACTAGCAAAGACTGCTAAAGCCAAAGTCCCAGTGAATTTCTTTTGTGCTTTTCAGACTGAGGGTCCTAAGTCCTTAGGCTTTCTTATGCTCAGCATTGCAGTGACATTCCAGGGATTGTGTGCAAGGGAGAGCATCCCTGGTGTCACCTCTCCCTGGAACTGCTGCAGATTGCTCTGAGCTCTCAACGCCTGCACCTCCAGAGTAAGGCACATGCTATGAGGTGGGGCACATGTGTGGGGCTGTCCCTCCCTGGCTGTGTGAGGCAGCCTGGTAGCAGGTCCTGCAGGAACTCCTCTGACCATGGAAAACAGTACCAGGAGGAGCCATTGTAGCCCAGTGACATCCAAAGAAACACTGATACTTCCAAGAACCTTTCCCCATGTGACTGGAGGAGTTTAACTAGCAGTTTCATACTCTGTCATGATTGTATTACAAGGGAAATTCTGCAAATGGCACAGCTTTTTTTGATCCTGCTGCCAAGGGAAGAGATGGGATATCTGGCAGCAGAAAGCTGCTGGTTTTGGCCATAGGAGCCCAGCCAGGAGACGGGCAAGAGTCAGAAGTTGGACATTAGGGCTCTAGTTTGCTGCTTACTTTGGCCTTAATTTTTCAGACTTGTCACATGCAATTAGAAAGGGACTCTGAAAATTTGTCCCCAGAAATGTAAAAGTGAGAAGATTTACTTAAATAACAGGAAATTCACTGAATCCCTCTACATTCACAGTATTATAAACACGAAGTTTGTACAGCAAGAAAGAAATCTATGCAATGGGAAGTGCAACAAGAAGAGATCCAGCTGGTGGTAAACTCAATCAGATTCAAAGAGCAGAAATACAGAACCCTGGAAAACCATGTGCTCCAGTCCTTTGGAATGAAGGTGGTCAATAGTCTATACCAAGACCATTCTGAGAGCTTTTTGTCTAACCAATCCTAAAAACCTCTGGTGAAGGATACTTCACAACTTCCATAGGAACACAATTCCAGTGCTTTAAGAGCCAAAAGGAAGTTTTCTCTTATACCCAGTGAGATAATTTTGGTATAATTTAAGCTAATTTATGTTTGTTCTTGTCCCATTGGCCCTGAAGAATTACTTATCATCATCTTCTTTACAACAATATTTTATAGCAACAGAAGGGAGAAAAATGTTTTTCATCTTACTGGGATCAAGTAGAAGGAATAATTACCTCCCACATCTTTGTCAGCTCCTGTGTGAATGCAACCCAGAGTAAAATTTGCCTACTTGGCTACATTGTGAGATTTTTTTTCACTCATTCTTAGTCTGTATGCATACTACTTTTTTTTTTTTTATTTTTCTTTTTGTAGTGTCCTGTAACTAAAATCTTGCCTTTCTCTGAATAACATCTTGGTACTGGTTGTATCATTTCATTGATTAGCTTGTAAATGAAAGTGTTAATAATTTAACTTTGTAGTCTAAGGAAAAGCAGAAACACTGTAAATATGCAGGGATGTCCATGTCCTTAGCCTTTCTTTCTAGAACAGACCTGCTTTTCTCTCTTAAGAATGTAAATTCCAACAGTGCTGGAAATTACTTAGCATAAAGTGTTATAAAATCAAGGGGTAACTGTTACTATTGCAAAACTTATTTAAGGCTGAATGAGCACTCAGATTCTTCCAACTTATTTATTTATAAAGAAAGTTTACTCATTAATACCAGAGGCATAAGTTTCTGCCCTTCTACTTTGAGTAAGCTTTAGAAAATTATTCTAATATATAGTCCCACAGGAGATGATTAGCCATCTTCACAAATGTATAATTCTGAAAGAAAAAAAAGAACATTTTAGACCTTCACTAACTCAGAGATTTCAGATTTCAGGAAGGACCCATTTCTGCATCCAGAATCTTCTGTGGTACAGAATTAGTCACCATGAATATATATCCAGTGGTTTCAGCTGGAGGGAATCTGTAGCTTCAATACTTCAATTTCAATATTTTATAGAACTTGTTGCATCTTCTTTAGTCTCTCATTTTTTTCACTTGCAGGGTACACAGCAGAAAAGGAAAAATAAATTCAAGAATTAATAAATAAGATTCTATTCTTATGCAAAAGTATTTTGGTTTTTGGTTTTGTTGTTTTGTTTTTTTTTTTTAGTTACAAAGTTAGAAATATCTCTGTTAATCTAGAAAAGCTAAGTAATCAGGAAGAGGAATGAAAGTGCATAGTCTGAAAATCACCTGAATTCTCTGTATTTTCTGGCAGAAACAAAGAGAAAGAGCTAGAACAAAATAATTAATATCTTATGACAACTCCCCATATCAAGTGTGTTTTCATACTTCCATAATAATTTACCTCTCAACTAATAAATAATAGCTCTATAGAAATAGGAGGAGCCCATGGCAACTAAAATTACAAGGAAATCCTATTGTTATTTTCTCATTTATTGTTAAGACCCAGGCTCTAAGGTTCATGAGGCCCTCTTATTGCTAACTAATGAACGGGATGTATTTTAAAATCAAACCCATTATTCAGTTAAAAGTCAACCATTAAAATTTCTTCCTGAAAGTAGAAGGAATGTTTTGCAATCAGTTGTTCTGCAAGATATTTTAACATAGTTTGGTAGATTTTCCCTAGCTCATGTGTACTGCAAGTCTAATAATGTATTGTAAGCTTTAAAAATGGGATTTACCTTCTGGCAGAATTTTGTTTTGTGCATATACATCACTATGATTTAATAAAAATCTCCTTGATATATCCCTGTGGGATTCCTCACCACAATATAGTCTTGCTGTTACAGAAATGAAACAACAGAATTGAAAATAAACTTTAGGAAGGCCTGAAAATATGCTGCTGTTGTGTGAAAAATGGTCTGTCTTCTGTGGCAGCCTGGTATAACACATGGACCTGAGTGGTATCTCACTCTACTTTCACAGACTAAAATTAATCTAGGAAAAAAAAAAAAAGCTTGTAATGGACATGATCCAGGATGTGAATGAGCAGATAATTTAAAGAAAAAAATTGAAAGGTTTATTAACTGTTCTGTTAAGGAGAATTTGGTTCTTTGCATGTTGTTCCCTGACTGGCCTGCACTGCTCTTACCACTCCTGCTCCAAACAAATCTCAGCAGAAGGAGGGAGAAAGAAATATTAAATCTAGTCCACAAACTTGAATTCAGTGGTTGTGCTAGAAAGACATTTGCCTATAACCAGGTGACCATTTATATCCATGTCTGGATGGCAACATTTATGATACATGGGCAGCAGGGAGGTAGAAATGCAAGCATGGATGGCAGACAGACCCAAAATATGAAATGGATCATATTTTGATCTCAGGCTCAGAGCAGGAAGAGTTGAGTGCTCTGGAATGAAGAAGCTCTAGACTACATGACAGCAGCCACGCGCAATATCTTATAAATAAAATGATTTATGGAAGCCTATTATATGTTATGTTTATATTGCAATAGTGTTTTAACTTTATGTAACTTCTTGGTTCCTCAACTGCTAAAGGAAAGAGAAAGGATTGCCCATGGGAGTAAAAATGTTATGAATCCTGAGTATCATTAAACAGGACATTCCACACACAGAACACTGAGCTTTAAGAAATTCTAGTAAACCGCATTATCTTCAGTGAAACTCCTGGGATCAATACCTAATGATCTGACCTAGTTCAGCAGCTGATATGCTGCTGATATGCTGAGCAGTTGACTCATGTCTAGCCTCAGTCAGAACACCCTGTAGCCCAAAGAGAAAATACAGTAGAAGTCTCAGTCTGTGTCCATGGGATGTTTTTCATAGGCTGCATTTCTTTCAGTTCTGATCAACTAATGGGGAAACTCTGAAATACAGTAATATTTACTACATTCACTTCTCAGTAAGAAATCTGCCTTTCACTTGTTTTCAATATATTATCTTAGAATTCCATTGCTGCTTTGAAAAACCAAAGGTGGCAAGGAGAAAGTTTGGGGGAAGGTTTAAAGATCAAAGCGTAGAATTGCCTATAAAAACCTTACTATCTCTGTTAAGAACATTATTCTCACAGGACATTTTTCATTTTCACCAGAATCAAATTTTCCAAAATTTTAGTCAAAAACTTTAACCATTCAGGGAATAATGCACTGCCATGCTGCGGCCTAAACAGCATAAACAGATTTAGAAATTAAGATTTAGTTTCTTTTCAAGCTGTCATTCTCAGTGAATATACTGATATAGTATATGGTTTTTATTTAATACTTGGCCTGAGTATGCCGTATTCCTGTGGCATATTTCAAATCATGACAGAGGCAAACAGCACCGAATGCAGGAAAGGTTGTGTAGGCCTAGTAAGGAGAACATATGAGAACTCTTATTTGGCTCTGACACTAATGAAACCTCAAGTTTTGCCAGATATTGCTTCATAGAATCCTTGATCTGACACAAGCACATGTTTGGACATGTCTTCAAAATACTGCTTTCACAGAGAAGAAAGTTTTGCAAGATGCATTAAAATAAATTTTTAAAGAGCTGGGAAGAGTGTGAGCTAATCTGCTTAATGTGAGGATATACTATTTGTAAGTCTCAAGTGGTTCACATGTTGGAGTCCTATAAAAGATAGACCAGAAGTGAAGTGATAAAGAGAGTGGAATAGCTTTCTAGATAATTTTTCATGGCTTTTCACAACACTCATTCTGATTTCATATAATTCCATTTTCTAGAAAAAGATTCAATTTCCTTCTGAAAGTCTTATCTTTTCCAGAGTGCATAGAAGTAATGAAGTCATCCCTAACTATATATACAGAGGCATCTTTCCATTGTAGTTCAGCCCATATCTGTGTATAGCTATCAGAACAGCTACAGACTGCAAGCATAATTCAGTGATGGACAGAATGCCTTAATGCAGCAATGCCATTACACACCAATGTAACATGGCTGAGGATGCAAACGTAAGGAGCTGAAGATACATATCCTCCTGGAACTGTAACTAGTAATCAGGATAAATAATTAGACAGCACACACTAAGGAACAACTGCAGTGCTCTGTCATGGTTCCTGGAGCATTTCCTGTAGCTCCTCAGGAACAGGTGAGCAGTTAGCAGATATTATGCACCAGAGGACAGTTTAGATGGAAACTGCCTTGGTTCATAAGTGGAGGATGAGGATTCAGAATTTTAATGTCCAGATCTGCCATGTATTAACTGATACATAGAGGATCATTCAGATAGCTATTTTATGTTCCCTTTTCTTCACATGTAAACTTAGGACAGTACTGCTGTGGGTAAAACACCCTATTGGGTCCCTTAGACACAATGATTCATGACTCTGTGCATGCTTAGAGCACCAGAGAAAAGACAAGGACTTGGAAGGTCAGTTCTGTTCATGCTACTTTACTCTTTAACCTGGGAGTACTTTCAGGGACTGTGTTTACACCATACATTTGAGGAAAGCTGTAGAAGCTAAGTAGACTGCATTGCAGTCTTCAAATTCGTTTATTCTGCCCTCACAGTGCAGAACAGATGCAGTAAATTATTTTCCCCCTTTCCATTCCCAATGCACAGCAGAAGTTATAATGTCATGTTCATATTTACAGTATGTATACCCTTTTAAGCCTCTAACTACTGCAAAAGGGTCCATCAGTAGTGATGGAAAACTTAAAAAAATCCTACAGAAGTTTACATTTGTAAATCTGAAAACGCTACAAATTTCCAAATATTCTGATTCTATCGTGAGCTGTAAAAAAGAAAACAACTCTCCCACGCAGTGATGCTGACTCATGCACTGCAGAATTACTGAAACATGGCATCCCTGGAGGATTATTCAGTTACTCAGGGGAAACTGTAGGATAATTGTCCCTCCTTTTTCATGACCATTCATGAAAACACCTACTGAATATTTTGCTGCTGCTGCAGGCAAACTCTCTGAGCTGTGTTCTGGCAGGAAGATACTCCTCCTCTTCTCCTTTAACGTTTTGATCTTCAGAAATGTAAATGGTCTGAGAAACCTAGTGAGCTTTCTATCTGTCCAAAATCTAAAGAAAGACCATGTCTATTGCTTTTGGCTGCTTCAGACAGAAGGCTGTAAAATAAGTACCACAGATTGCTTTTAATCTACTGTAGACACATGCTGACTGTTGAGTTTCCAACATGCAAGTTTGAGCAATAGGAAGAGAACAGTGAGAACAGAACCTCGTCTCTTACAGATGCGTGTCAGATATGAAACAGATATAATTAGGCTATTAATTACCATGGAATGAGTTTGCAATAAGTGTTTGTTTTTATTGAGGGTTTGCTTAGTCGACATGAAGAATTCAGGCTTTCATGAATTGCAAAGTGATTTCTGAGGCTAATGATAATTAGTGTTGAAAGAGAAGGGTAGCCCGTTTCATTTAAGAAAAATAGAAAGGAAAAGGTTGACTCCTGGAAATTGCTCCAAAAGTCAGTCTTGGAAACACACTATGAAATCCTCACCACCCTCACAGAATTAGATCTGAACCTCCCTCCAACCTAGTTTTTCTGTTAGCATATGTTAAGGGCCCAACATTCGTGCCCATTATTATCTTTACATATGCAAATAAATATTTAGTAATTGTGTTGATATTCTGCACAAAATTTTTTCCTTTCTCTAAATCCTGAAGGATAAGGAACTGTCTCTGTAGCATAAAACTAATATTTAACTGCCCAGGTAAAATAGATTTTCATTGGTGCTTACTGGTATTTAAAAAGTACTTTAAAATAGTGCTGTCAATTTTACAGAAAAGAAAATACTGTTTCATATGGCAAAACTATATTTTCTTAGGGCAAGTGTTTCCTTAGAACACACTAAGCTCAGGCTGATTTCAAAACTCAGGAACATTAAACCTGAAGTTTAATTCCAACACTATGAAGAAATCTTTGCTATTTCTTGCTCCTGGGTTATGCACAAACCCATTTAATTCCCACTCCCTGCCCCCTTGCTCTCAAGTAAATGCTGTGGGCATGGTTTTCCATTTATTCTTTGTGCTGGAATCCAGGCAGCATCTTCCTTCCTGCTGGAGGACCTTGTCTGACATTGAGGCACCTCAGCTCTGAGCCAGCTGCTGCCTCCCCTGCTCCTCACCAGTGCTGACTCCAATGGCTCCTCCAAGAACATTACAAAAACTGTGCAGATGATCCTGTTGTCCTCAGGCTCTCCTACACTGAGGCACAGGTTTGATTTTAACTGCAGTGAAGGTTGTTATGTGCTTGCAGTTAATAGGTGTAGGATTAAGTCACGAGGATCAGGCCTCAATGAACATGCCCTCACTGGCCTGTGATGTTGCACTTACTGGGAACTGAAAATCGTTTTGTAACCACAGGATTATTTCTATTCTACTCAGTTACAAATAAACCAACTTTCACTACTTTTTTGTGATATATCTATAGAAATGCTATCAACTTCTCTCACTGAATAATTTTTAAATGTCTTATTTTGAAATCTCAGTGTTCTCTTGGAGAGGTATAAGTAGTAGAAATTGTGCCATGAAATTAAGGGTATAAATAAAAAATACCTTTACCAAAGCCTCATTTCTGCACAAAACTTCTTTTCAGTGGGAAGTCATTTTTAGTTTAAGAAAGTAGTCTTCTACATAATGTTTATCAATATCTAGACAGCTTTCTCCTTTTCATTACCAGAATGCTCAAAAAAGTCAGTATTCTCCAGAGTAGAAAGTGAGAGGCTGCAATTCCAGATGCCATTAGATCCCCTTCAGAAGAAAATTAAATAATTCTTCAAGGTTGCAGACCACTACACTGAAGTCAATACACCTTTGCCATTTATATCAGCTAGAACTATAAAGTATTTGCTGCTCTTAAGGATATGCATCCTTCCCTATTCTTCAGGCTCCATATTATGCCCAGGCCACTTTTCATCAAAAGAATTTGCTTTCTTCTATAATCTGTTGTTATAGAAAGCACCTATTACCAATTGCTTACCTAAAGTAAGACACTTATTTTTTTCTGGTTTTTTGTCATATTAAAAATCGTAACATTAAGGACTTTAGTATTATGGAAGAAAATACATTAGGATTCTCTAAAATTGTCCAAAAAGGACTCTGTTCTTCCTTGCTGCTTCTTGCCTGAACATACACACTTTTATTGCCCTATTCTGTCACTTTTCTTCCATTCCCATTGTTGCTGTCCTTTTGGCATGGTAAGTGTTTCAGAAGATTACAGCTGACCAGACTAGAAGGTCACCCTTAAACTATTATAGCCTGTGAAAATTAGAGAGAAGTTTTTTTTGTGCACCAAATTAAAGACTGGCATTTTGATTTAAACAGAGGCTACATTTGACTTTTCTTCACAGCACACTTAAAATTCTTTCACATCTATAATTTTCCTCTTCTGAATAAACCATGTGCTGGATGTCAGCTCAGAGTTCAACTGAATCTAAACTTGACTCTATCTTGAATACTGAGTTTTTTAATCTTTTGTCCCCCTCTAAAATTTGTGCAGCATCAGCTGTGTTCATGCTGTGATTGAAAGGTAAAATGTTGGCTCCATGAAGTCAAAGGGGATTTTGCCACAGGATTCAGTGGAGTTAAGGTTTCACCCAATCTATTTCATACATATCCTTTCTATTTTGTTCTATCTTAAATACATTCATGACAGTTTTTAGATTTAGCTCTCGGATTAAATGCTTTAATTTTTTTTGTCAGATAAAATGAAATAGATGCATTTTAAGCTGTACAGTGTAATGCCTTTTAACTACTTGAAGAACAGCAAAGGACAAAGCAGGGAAAAATCTGGGTTGGCTTATCTATTAAACTTTAATGCTCGGTATCAGGTTTATTTTCCAGACAAAATTGTGTTATCACTGTAAAAGTAAACAGGATACTTTTAGAACTGTATAAAGTATAGGTATTGATTTTCTGAAGCATTGCATTATGCAGCTCTTGCCTGAAAAACATTCTGGGTATGTCATCGTGCAATGGTCTAGCCTTTGTTCAAAGCCTTATCTGTTAATTTTTCTGGTGAAAGCACAAAATTTAATACAAAACCAGCTCATTTTCTGCGTAAGTTACTTTGCTCTGCCCTGTGTTTAGAAATGAAATGAAATTGTCTTGATTTGAGGGTTAAAGAAAGCTGCTATCTCCTTCTCAGACTGAAGAAGGGAAAAAAATCAGCCTACCCTACCTAAAGCAGAAGGCCTAGCATGCCTTGTAACAAGGAAAGCAGGTGCTCAGAAATGTGTTTTTCAGAAAGGCTGGTCAAAAATGTACAAAGCTTGGTGGAAATACAAAGAGAATAGGCAGCCTGCACTCAGATTTTTCTTGAGGGGAGTGGGGGCTGCGGAAAGATACATTCCAATTACCTCAGATGGAGAGCTGGATATTCGTTCAGTATCTCTTGGAAACCTTGTTTGAAAAGCAAGAACACATCACCTGCAGGAGCAGGGGAAAGAGGGACCCACTGCCCATGCTGTGTCTGGGGAGCAATGAGAACCTTCCCTGGGGCAGTGTGGGCTTTGCTGATATCCCCAGAGGGAAGAGGTCCTTACTGTGGCCTCTGCTGCTGGAACTCATCCCTCTCAGATGAGGCTGGGGCTGGATGGTGCCTGAGCTGACTGTGGATTCCCTTGGCAAAAGGAACTTTACTCACCTGCTGTGCTTTAAAGCAGAGCCTGTAGAGTGCAGAAATATCTGGTGATAAAGGAGTAAAGATGCCATTCAAGAAGCAAAAAGCAGAAGGTGAGTGTGCCTTGGACATCACAGAATCACCAGGTTGGAAGAGACCTTTAAGATACATTGAGTCCAGCCCATGCCTTAACACCTCAACTAAACCACGGCACCCAGTGCCCCATCCAGTATTTTTTTAAACACATCCAGGGATGGTGACTCCACCACCTCCCCAGGCAGACCATTCCAGTATTTTATTATTCTTTCAGTGAAAAACTTTTTCCTAATATCCAATCTATATCTGCCTTGGTGCAGCTTAAGACCGTGTCCTCTCATTCTGTCAGTTGCTGCCTGGAGAAAGAGACCAACCCCACCTGACTACAGCCACCTTTCAGGATAAGTTCACCCCTGAGTCTCCTTTTCTCCAGGCTAAACAACCCCAGTTCCCTCAGCTGTTCCTCTCAGGGCTTGTGTTCCAAGCCCCCCACCAGCCCTGTTGTCTTTCTCTGCATGAATTCAAGCATCTCAATATCCTTCCTAAACTGAGGGGCCCAGAACTGGACACAGCACTCAGGGTGTGACCTCACCAGTGCCGAGTACAGGGGAAGAATGACCTCCCTGCTCCTGCTGGTGACACTAGTGCTGATACAGGCCAGGATGCCACTCAGCATTGTCATGAGATACGTGCAGCACTGTGAAAAGGGAATGAATCTTCCTCGGTTGTAAACTAACCTATTTGTGTGACTTTGCTGGTTTTTCTTACTATTAGGTCTTATTTTAGCTAGCCAGCTTTTAGTGTGCTTGTTGCCCTGTAAGGAGGATTTTTTTGAGCAGTCTTCCCTTGGTTTCACATTTCAGGTGGATAATACAGTGGCATTAGCATGTTATCCGATGACAGAAGAGATGTACTAGCACACCTACGAGACAAAAGTGATTGCTGTAGAGGCAGAGACAAGTCAAAAATATTAAAGTTGTAAGAAGACAGAAGGAAAAGAGAATGGAAGAATTTACAGCATCATCCATGCTACCATGCCTCTAGAAAAGCTGTGAAAAACACTATACAAGTAATTTGGGTTTATTTTATTAGCTGTGCATGTAGTACTCTTATGGCAGAGATGGTGTGATAGTAACTCATGCATAATGCAAATGAAGTGTAGGTGTCCAGTATATCTCATTGCATTCTTTTACTCAGGTTTTTTTTAAACATTAACTTTGTGCTCCATTTAATTTAATTTCATTTAACTTTCTATGAATTGAAGATACTTGAATTTTACAGTATATATTAACACAGAATGAGGAGATACAAATATGTATAACATTTAAACTCCACATGCAAATACTTACCTGGTTTCTCAGTTTATGCAGTGTCTGAATTTGAGATACCTATAGGTATCAGCTTTGGGTTATTAGGCTCTATTTTTAGCTATTTAAAATGATAGAAAGAACTTGAGGCAGAAGAAACAACCACTCAACTCCCATCAGAAAAAATTGTTCTGTAAAAGAGCCACTTTTCATACAACCTCAAAAAAAGCTGTCATTTTGTTCTCACTTATGCTACAGTCTTCATCCTCTCTGCCAGCACTTTGAATAAATCTCACAACTGCAAGAAGCTGTGGGGTTCAGGTTCATTCCTCATGCTAGGCTTTCATATTGGCCAAGGGAGCACTCAGAAGCAATTGTGGGACTAATGCTCACGTTTAGCAGCAGTTGTGGCCCTTTTCCTCCAGTCCTCTCTTTCTCTGTCAACACTATCTATTCTCTACCTCCTCTCTAACATTTTCTATATGTATTTATCACTCTTTTTTTTTTCTTGTGGCTACATACACCAACAGCTGCAAAAATGTAGTTGGCATTTTAGTCTCAGAGTGGACAGGTTTGTGGGCATTTCCATTTCCCTCTGAAGAGGTGTGAGGAGGTAGCTGAGAAAATTTTGTTTTCTGCTTTCACATGTTATATGCTTAAGGTCAGTGGTTTTGGCATTTCCGGAGAATAGAACTGTTACAAATAAAACTCACAGAGACAGGGGAGAGGTGTTCTTTATGAAGTCAAGATTGAATTAATGAAGACCTTTGAAGATTAAGATGAAGGCCCTGCGTACAAAGAAACAGCAACAAAAAAAGCTTCATTTCCTCTGGCTATGTGTTGGAAGGCTCATCCAAGTCACTGGGAGGTGCCTCAAAGTTTTGTAGTGATAACAATCCTGTTTGCATGAGCCCTACATGTTTCTAATGCAAAAAGAATTCTAGCCCTGTTCTAGTAGTTATTGATGCTTTCTAGGAAACCAGGCTAAAAATACTTGGAGATAATATTACATCACTGCAAGAAAAAGTCTCCAATCAAAACAAGATCTATCAAAGTTGATTTTCATCAGCCCTGGTGAATACTTGGGGTTAATTCTATATCACTCAGATGTTCTTGCTGACTTAGATGTGGAGGGGCAAGAGTCACTGAGAGCCCAGGAAGAGAAACATACACATACCTGTAGAACAGGTTAGTGGCCTTTACTAAGACATTTGTACACTCTCTACTTACAGCTGTGCAGATGGAGAGTTAAGTACAGCATTGAAGTCCTATGTGTGATACGTTCTGTTTGCAAGGAGGCAGGACTTGCTGACTTGAATAAAATAAATGCAATGCTACATCAAAAATTAGAGTGCAAATAATGTGCATAGTTCATTGAACCCTAGGAACACTGAGGACTGAAAAGAAACTCAGAAACAATTCAAATTCAGCTGAAACTAATATCTCAAGTATTTAATCTCCGAGTGATTTTACAGTTTCATGGCTATAAAAGGGTATTTTCATAGGCATCTTTAGCAATCTGACAATAATAGGATTTACTATTACAGCTTTATGAAAACTTCTCTTTGCTTGTCTGTACTATAGCACAACATTCCTCATGATAGTATGATCACAACAGACACTATTTCCCAGGAAAGTGGTTTCCTTGGTTGTTGTTCCAGTCTGTATTTGTTCCATCCAATAATCTCACTCTATTCAGTAATAATTTGGTTCATTTTTGTGGAATTCCTGTGAACAAATTTCATCTTAACTTCATTACTGGAATTTAGTAAGGAATAAAGAAAAGCCTTTTATGTTTGTTTCTTAGTGATACTCTGAACTGGACCATTTGGTATACTGGTTACAGAAGAAGGATTCAAAAAACAGGATCCAGTCACAATAATATCTTGCCAGCAGCCAGATCTGAGTTTTCTGAAGAACTCACAGCAAGCTGCTTCACTGAAGACTATTCCCTGAGAGCTTCAGCTATTTAGCTTTCGAGAATTCTTAGCTTGAACAAATACTATGTACCCTTGAACTGGTACTACTGAAGGCTCATCCAAACACCCAGGTACCTTCCCCATCCCATGCTGGGACAAGTCTGATAGCCTGCAGTTCCTCCTGGCCTCTTCCTGATCTCAAAAGCTGTCTTGGGGAAAAAGGAAACAACACCTGCTATGGACTCTAGATAATTAGTTAATGGCACTTACTTTATAACTATCTGGAAATTCACCATCTACTTCATTGTTGCTGATGATAAATAGTGTTTGTTAGTCAGCTGAAGATTTTCATTTTCTTCCTGATTCTGCAGTACTCTAGAATTTCACTAGTATACAAGTGTTTAGTATCTTCCTTTCTCTCTCTCTCTTTTTTTCTTTTTTTTTTTTTTTTACCCAGTGCACAAGCAAGCAATAATCACACATTCTTGGATCCAGATGAAAGGAAACTCTTTCTTTAATTTCCTCCACTGCAGCTGTCCTGTGCTGAAGTCATCAACCATACCAACTGATGAGTTCTTGCTGTGGGAGCACTATCAGCTTTGTGCAAACCTCATGGAAGTTTCTGCTAAAGTTGCAAAAATCACAGCTACTGTACCTTAAAGTTTGACACCCTCTCCCTTCCTACTCCAGTTCATCTTTGCTCAGCCTTTTGCAGAAAACTCAAGACTCATAGGGTTTGTGAAACTAGGGGAGAGTTCACCACAGTTGCTGACAGATGTACTTTGAGATACAGATACCAGTATATTAAAAGAAAGCATTCTCATCCTGCAGAGTGATATTCCACTAAGCAGGGAAACAGCCCAGTGACTATGGATAAATCAAAACAGAAACTCATTTTGCACAGACACCAAGGGTCATCTGTTCTTGGACTGAGCTGAAAGAGAGGGATTTTTCCCCACTGAATACTGGCTGAGTGTAGCATTCGTTCCTCTGTTAAACTGGAAACAGACTGTGCTGTCTGATGTGCAAAATGTTGGCAGAAAGCAGGAGAAAAGTTTTCTCAGCAGTGAGTTCAAGGCTGTGCACCTGTACTGGGTGGACTGAGGTGGCTCAGGATCCTGTGTGACACTTCTGTGTGCCTGCAGTTCGGGAGCGAGTTTTGTTTCTTGGCCCTCATGCCATTCCAGCAAAAGATAGTGTTAAGATGTCATTCATATTTCAGAGCATTAGCTTGAAAGTAGCATAATCTAAATGTGCACTGGGGCCTGAGTGCTCTATATGCTGTGGGTCTTGTTATACTGCACTTCATTGAAGGCTGCCTCTAGAAAACAGTAATCAGGTCACAATTTGATTTTATTTTTTTTTCATGTAGACAAGAGGTTGTGAATAAGCAGCAAATGTGCTGTGAGCAAACTTAGGACACACAAGTAAAAATAAAAAATCCAGTGGTTCAAAATGTAAGTGCAAGGAAAAATGACAAATCAGACATTTCTTGGAAAACCTTGGTAGAAATGTTTTTCCTGGAGATCCTACTATCTATTCCCAGGAAAAGAGCAGGCAAGATACCAGAGACCAATGGATTCCTAAAAATAATTTTAATTTTGAAGAGCCTTGAAGCCTATCATGCTCCACAGACCATGTCAAAAGAAAGGAAGCAGGCTTCTTTGTGGATCAGACACACTTCTAGCTGTAAAATGGGGGAGAGTTGCACAGCCTCCTCGAAAACTGTCTTTTCACACCCTCTTAGGTTTTAAATGCATAAAAACAGCAGGGCTAATAACAAAATTAATGATGCTTAGGATTCATACTGTTTACAATGCAAAAATGCCCAAAGCACAGTCAGTGATGGGAAACTGAAATGAGTTCACTGTGCAGCTGAATTGCACATTTTTCATAGGAAGAGTGATGCAATTAAACTCACTCACTTGCAGGACATTATTCACAGGCTAGAGGTCTACATGTTCTGCCATCAACAGAAATTCCCACATTTCCACTGGCTTGTGTTATGAGCAGTAAGGTTTTTGCTGCTAGAAGACTGTGATTTTTACTTATGAGATTAACATTTCAGGAAAGATGATTTTCCAGGAATGTGGTGAAAGGGAAATATTTTGGTGTAAAAGAAGGAGGAATTCAGCTTACCTTTTCCAGATATTCTGCAAATCTTAACATCACAAGAATCTACTCTCAGACTGTATTTCTTTATGTGTATTTCTACAAGTGTACCTCATGAATGAGCAGATATATGTGTGAACATCTATACAGGTATATATGCATGTACAAATGTATGTAAGCAATACGTGCACATATATAACTGTGTGGGCTTAAGTTAAAGCTGAGAGTTGTTTCCTGAGCCACAGAAAAGTTGTTACAAATTGTAAACTAGTGGTTAAAGCATTCACTACTTGAATCATATTTTGTACGGCTGCTACTCAGAAAACCACCATTGTTTTGGCTTCTTTTCTTGTTTGGATCAGATTTCTACTTGACATAGCATGACACTTCCATTTTTGGGGTTTTTCTGACAGTGATACAGCATGAGCAATTTAGCTGCTATCTGATGGAAGAGAAATTGCAGCTGTGTAGGGCCTATTTTGAAAGCTTTTTGGGCTAGGCTGGAGTAAAGAAGGGCACTCATCCATACACTGCCCTAATGTCTTGTCATTATAAATAAGATTTGAAGGATACTGAAAGTCTCATGAAGGATTTGTAGGAAGCTGACAGTGTAAGAAGTGTTTCACCTGCATATCTATTAGAATCACAGATCTAAGCCAGATCTGCTCAAAGCAGAACTAAATCTGAAGTCAGACTATGTTGTTCAGGGCCATGACCAGTCATGACTTGGAAATTTCCAAGAGTGGAAGTTCCAGAGTCTCTCCACAAGCCTATTCCTATTGCTGCTTCACAGCAAGGATTTTTTTTCTTTTTTTTTAACCACCATTTCTCTTGCTGCAGTCTGTAATTGCTGTGTCTCCTTTCCCTGAGCACGTCTGAGGAGTCTGTTTTTTCTTCCTTATGGTTAACTTCCCCCTAGTCATAAAAGATTGCTAGATCTCGGTATTGAACAAGTCTAGGTCTCCTAATTTCTTCCTTTAGGCATTTATGTCAGGCACTTAGTCTTAGTGGATCTGTGGTGTTTTCAGTTTATCCATTTTTCTCTTGTACTGGCAAGCCCAAAACAGTTTTCACTACAGTTGAAACACTGACATTTCATTAACCACCCAGATGATATAAAGGCAGAATTAATTGCCATGTAAGTCAAATATTGGGTTGAAGGTGTAACAGAGGTTTGCAGTTTCCAGTAGTGAGTCAGCTTAAGTTTCTGAGAATCTAGTTCAGTAAGAAGTCTGAGATCACTCAAGAGGTCAACATCCAAATAATATAAAAGAGAAAATTTTATAAGAGAAACTCCTCTTTCTCTGTTGGTGGTTTGTGCTAAGCTATTTTTTTTCCTTGGAAGATGACTGTTTCATACCTTGGTGATTTCAAACAAAGTGCTATTTAAAATTGAAATGTCAGCTTGGCTGGAAAAAAATTATCCAGAAATCACTAAAAGGAAAAGTCTGTGATGGAATTTTTGTTTTTCCCCAGCCTTGCCTAGAATGTTGATTCTCTTTTTAAATTCTGTATAGCTTAGTGGTATATGCAAAAGGCACACAGGGGGAACATACATGATTTCAAGAGAGGAACTCAAACTTTATGCAGCAGCTTCTATATTTTAGTGTAACTCCCTACACAATAATTAAGATATTAACAATTTCATGTTGTAAACTTCCCTGGTGTTCTTGTCTTTTAGTTGCTGGTGTAATATGCACTATTATGATGTGGAAATACAGCAGTGCGTTCACCTTTAATCATCATGCTGCCTGTTGACTTAAAATACAGTTGCTAAGCAAAGCAAAGATTTACCTTTTCAAGTGGTAACATTGTCTCAAATACAGCCAGAATGTCGATATAATCTTTACAAAAATAGCTGGCCCCCGTAACTTCAAAAGGAGAAGTCAACCATTAAATAATAGTTTTAAAAAATGTTATTCTGACACCTACTCAGCATTCCATTTTTACCTGACTCTGTCTGACAAAGACAAATGTTGATGCTGATTTTGGTTTGACTGTTATATATGACATTGGTGCCACTAAGCCACAAATGCACATAGGCACATTCTGCGATGTTGCTTTGGAATATTTCACATTGTGATATCAACAGAAAACTCATCTCTCATTTTTGAAATTGTATTTGTGAGGTTCTGTGCCTGAGGCCAGACTGTCTGGGTAATAACTAACATGGTTAATGGGTGCAAGAACTCTTCTCCTCATTTACTCAGAAACACAGTTGCAACCTCCTTGCTCTCTGGAGAGAATTAGTCAACCAAAGGGAGAAAGATAAGGGATAGAAGTGCAACACATCTTTAAGGTTTGTTTTCTCCTGCTTTGTTCCAGGAGATCATGGTCACAGGAAATGGAGCAGTCTCTGCTGACAGAAAGATATGGACACACCATTATGGCTAGCTTGCTATGGGAAGAACTGATACATAGAGGCCAGTGGTGGCTGGACCTTTCTAAGCTCCTCATTTTTGTAGTAGTCTTAAATAGAGGGGCATGTCAGCCAGTGATACTGTCCCCTCCGTATCACAATAAAAAATGAAGTAAACATGAGACAGAAATAATCTTTGGTGTGTTTGCAATACATTTTGAAAGGTCCTATAAGGTTATGAGCATTATCTTGAAAGCCAGCTGTGCCCTTCACTCCTCCCTATTCTTGATAAGTTCCTTACCCACATGGTGGACAAGTTGAACGTCGTTTACTGACGTTTTGAACTTTATCTGCTGGTTCTTATCTCTTCTGCCACGCAAAATTCGTACATGAGAACCTTAAATTCTGCACGTTAGCAGCAAAAAGAGTTAAAAGAAATGTGTCTTTCATTCGGCTGTTCTCAGACCTGAATGCTAATGAGTGATTACAGCCCAGAATATCAGAGAATATCAGTGTAGAGCACACACCCCTTCCTTCAAGAGAATTAAAGACCTGGTTGGTGCTGCATTTTTCTCAGTGTAGGTGGTGCAGGATGTACCCTGAACATCAGTTGTATCCAGTACCAGGTTGCTGCTGTTAACCTGAGTAAGGAGTGAGGCTGTATCACAGTAGGCACTTCACTCAGACAGGAAATTATCAGCCTCAGGAAAGTTACACTCAGGGCCAACAAAGCAGGTTAACCAAGGTGAGAGGGTAAACAACACAAAAGGAATAGAGGACCATGAACCTGGCTCTGCTTGCAGGGTCGTGTCCCTGCTGGAAACATTCCTTTCAACCTACACTTTGTGACATATGGTAAATATGGGCAGGGGCCTGTTATGTCCAAAGGGCATCTGGAGCTCGCAGTGAAAAACAGCTCACATCCATCAGTTCACCAGAAAGGCTGCCCTGGCCCTCCCCTCATAGCCATGGCTGTTAACAAGCTCATGTGCTCATTGCTGGTGGGGAGCTTCCAGTTGTTTGTGGAGTTTTGGTGCAAGAGCAAGGAGCAGCCATATTTGTGACACCCCTCTCACTTGTACCAACGTGCCTGGCTTTCTTATCAGATGAATACTAAAATTAATATGGTTCTTTTTCTCTTAATAATGAATGCAAGTAAGATAAACATATGGTCATGATTTTACTTAATGTTAATTTTTGAGTATTTAGGATTTGCTTTCTTGACACAGAAAGAGTTTGATGCTCTTACAGACATTAAACAATCTAGATCTGTGGTAAAATAGAACTGTTGTTCAGAACACATACACTGGGATCAGTGACACTTGCAGCTGAACAGGAAATGTCTAATTTTTAGTGCCTAACATGAGGCATAACATTATATTAAGAACTGTAACCATTCATCACAGTTAGTGCAGGACAGAACTTTTAATGTTATGCTTTAAGCAAAAAAGCCACAGTCTCCAAATCTTTTTAAGTGTTCCACAGCTGAAAATTATCTTAGGTATCAAAAACAGAGCTTTCTATGGAATATTGTTGGGAGAAGATATTTTCAGTTTTGCAATGGCTTTCATGAAGCCACTAGCCTGATAGATGAAAGCATTACCATTATTTGAAATAATACTCTACATAACATCATATAGGCAACAAAATACTCAACAATGTGTTTTAAAAAAAGTCTCCTTATGCTGACAAATCTACACTCAAAAGAGCCACATGAGATAAGTTCAGTATTTTACTAGTGAGAGGAATGGTGGTATATATAGCATTGTGGACAACTGCAATATTTTGGGAAAAGATTTGATATTACAAAGCTTGAAAAGAGCAGATTGTATTTAGCGGAAGTGAATCTTTTATGCTAACAGATATTGTGTTTCTTTTGGAGACAGATAAATATTTAGACTGTCCATTATTTGGAGGGAGGATATCCTCTTAACCAGATACCCTAGTACTTATAAACAAACATATTAAGAAAATGTTTCTGTGGGAAATGTTGTTGCTCCAATGTCAATATCAAATTGACATTGCCCTTTATTGTCAAAAGGGCAGTCAGATACACAGGTCGGGTTGCAGCTTACTGTAAAGATTTGGTTGCAAAAATTGCATACAGCTTTTGTTACTAATGTCACCATCATTATAATCTGATTTGGTCTTACTTATTTTAAAATGTGCATTTTAAAAATCTAATTAATTTTACCAACATGAAATAATCATTATTTTACCCTGTAATGTTTGCAGCCAGGTCTTTGTTACAATACCAAAATTTCTTCTGGTAGTTAAGAGATTCTGTGGGCAATTGAGAGGCACAGTAAAAGGGATAGGACTCATCATGTTAATGAAATTCAGGTTTAATAATTAAATCCTATTGACTAGAGGGTAAGGTGTACTTTATAAACACTCCTTCAAGGCCTATGGTTCTGTGATTGCTGTGCAATTTAAACCCATTACAAATTCTCTGAAGTTGGACATTAGACATTTTTACTCTACGTTGCATAACAACTCATGAGTGTACTATAATGAACAGCCTTGTGTTAGTGGCAGCACTGAGGGTGCTGGCATTCAGTGAGGCCTCTACATGTTTCTCAGGCCACTGCAACAAGTTACCCCTGCCTTAAGCCAAAACCTTCACTTTGGCAGGCTTCACTTAATGGCAAATTGCCTGGGTAGAGACAGCTGTGAGATGGTATTTCTTTACATTTCAAGTCAAGTAGCACTTATCTCTGCACAAAGGGCAGTGCTGGTAGTATTGAAGAGAGGAAAAAGAAATAAGAAACCATTTGTTAATTCTAAGAGCTTTTTCTATAACCAAATAAATTATTCTGTGTGACTGAGTTCATAGCTCTGAGCACAGGATGTGCTGCATTAGATAACTGTATATTATCCATTCTGATGGATCAATAGCACAGAGCACTGGGTCGTGTATTATGTGGTTTATTCCTTCTTTCAGTCAAGGTCAGGTCAGTTAATTTGGCAAGCATTTGAATGATATTTAATTAAAGCCAATTCAACAACAATAAATTTCCTCATACCTTTCACCATTACCAAAAGTATCCAATTTGCTAAAAATAGTTCTTGCTTGGTAAAAAGTTGATATGATTTAACTTAATTTCTGCCCTGAGGAGATCTCTTTTGTAGAAACTCCAGCTCTGTAGTTTTGAGTTTGTGCTGTCTGGAATGTTATGTAATTACAGAGGGTCATCAATGCCTGCATTATTGTAGTTGCTCATATGACAGGTAGTTTACAATTGCAGACCCTGGTGTAGAAGACTAGAGCTTATGGAAAGGGTGGTTAAAAATCATATGTTACGTATAATACGTAAATGGAAGGGTGTCCTTCTCCTCCATTCTACGTGAGACGTCAGTGCAAAGTAACAAAACTCCACCCTTGCTTGGGTGCAAGCTCAGGGAAAAATACATCAAAAATGTTATCAATGCTCCAGTTTTCTCATATCAGTGAGAAAATAAGGTAAAAAGTGAGTGTTTTTGAAAATGCCAGGAGAAAGTAAAATTATGGAGGTATTTAAATTACTGAATTTAATAATTCTGTTAAAAGAAATGAGGTACTTTGAGGCTTAGGATATTATGTTTACATGCATCCATGTGTGTTCACATAGAGATAGGGCCACAGAGATATAAAGCATATTTAACATCTTATGGAAATTTTACACTTACTTTTTGCAACACTGTGGCTAACTCGTTCCTTCTGATGAGTTATTTCTGTGCTACTGCACATCTATGATAATGCAGTCTTCTGGGGATAGTCTCTACAATTTTATCATACTGAGGCCAAAAGGCCTATCCTGCCCTAACACACAAATATTTTATTTATAGACCAGTAGGACAGAGGCCTTCCCATTCTTTATCTTTTATAACACACCACATAATGTGATATCAGGTAGGGGAGAACTTGAAGTTAATTTCAGCTCCACGGATAGCCTTTGGCATGAGCACTTAAATATAAAGGCAGAGCAGAAACAAACAGTGGGATGCTTCAAGAGGGGAACAAACTCTCCTGCCAACATCTCTGAAGCAGCTGCCTCTCTTGAGGCAGAATAAGTTAGCTCTCATTAAATTGGTTACTGCTGTTTCCTTAGGGAGCCTGCAGTACAAATGACCTGAAACATGCAGGATGTCACACATCCTAAAAAATTCCAGGGTGTACTTACAGTCAGGTAAAGAAAAAGTATCAGGGTCATGATTCCTGCATTTCTACTTGGCTTTTAGCGACTTCACATAAGGAATAAGTGTAGCTGAGCCGAATAACCAGAAATTAATTTTAATTTTACACCGTGCTATCCTAACCTCCTGGTTATGCTACCAAAATCTATATTGGTAGATTTTCCACTCTTGTGTAGCACTGAGAGCTGCAGACAGATGGTACTGGAGGGAAGGCACTTTT
Organism: Toxostoma redivivum; assembly: GCA_013397375.1. Lineage (NCBI taxonomy): Eukaryota > Metazoa > Chordata > Aves > Passeriformes > Mimidae > Toxostoma > Toxostoma redivivum. The sequence goes on along the minus strand of VXBI01007751.1, from coordinate 78,385 downwards.
ACCTGAAGTGGTCCTGCCCCTGCTTCACAGAGAAAACCCAGGATTGTCCCCATACTGGACCTCTGCTAAGAAAAGAAGGTCAAGAAATCCCCTAATACTTGCTCTAATCCTTACTGAAGAAAAACTCTTATTTGCTTAATTTGATTTTTGACTTGGGTTCTCCTGCAGGCAGCCCATAGTAAAAGCCTTGAGATTGTTTAGTTGTTTTTGCCAGCTGAACCCCTCTGATGTTTCTTGTGTAGTACCAGTATATGTACCTGGGTGAAAAAGGGTGTCTGAAACTCCCTGATACAGCATTTTATTTTTCTTCTCTCTGTCCCAGAGACAGTAGCTTAATTTTGGGGAAGTGAAGACCTCACACAGGTTGTGCTTTCCTGTACTAGACATGGAATCAAGTCCTAGAAATGAAAAAAAAAAAAAAAACCAAAAAAACAAACAAGCCAAACCAACCAAACCAAAATGCCAGAAGCAAGTAAAAATCTAATTAAGAACTGACGCATTATTTTTACTGTGTTTCAACATGAAATAGAATAGATTTTGGTTGAGATGAGGCATCTAAAATTCATGCCCTTGCCTGCTTAAATGTAAGGAAAAAGAAAATTTTTAAGCCTTTTGACCTTGCTTTTTTAGAAGATAGTACTAATATTGCCTGAATCAATGTTCTGTCTCCATGAATAGCTATTTCAGATGCTTTACAGAGATTCAGCATTTATATTTCTAGAAGCTTTAACAGCCTATCTCAGAACTTTGAAAATGACAGATAAAAGGAAAGTTTTCAGGGCTGCTTACTGTTTTGCAGGACTCAATTCTTTTAGAGTATGCATTTTTTTATTTATCAAAAAACGTTGTTGACATTGCTACAGAAAAAAAACTGATGACTGAGAACGATATTTTTGCACTCAGGTTTAGTTCATTTTCTAAGTCATTTCTGTGAGTTCAGCTGCAGATTTTCTCTCCTGCAACTTTATGTTACTGATATTTTACTGGGGATCTTGGTGAAAATCCTCAGGCTCAGAGGTAGTGTGACATTCCCGGAGAATCCTTTTTCCTACAGTCTCAAATTATAAAGTCATCTCAGGCTATGGGGTCACTAACTGGTTGTGCAGATCACAGGGTACCAGCAGCAGCAGCTACTCCTGTAGCAGAAAAAGAGTAATCCAGCAAAATAAAAATGCCAGTCACTGGGGAGTGTGATTAGCAACAATGCATATGCAAATAGGGATAGCAGATAAAGGACTCAGAGGACATCCCTGAAGAAGAACCACCTGGCAATGAGCATGTACAGGAAGAAAGGAAATTTTCTTTACTATATCTGCCACTCATGGTATGCACTTCATATAATAAAACATCTTGGGAAGTGACAGAACCACACCGTTGAATGTTGTTGTGGGAAATAATTTACACTGAAAAATGTGTGTTTCTCATTTACAGTTTAAAAATTTGTCATTTAAATAGATTAACCTTTAAAATAATGAACACACAAGTTTACTTTGCAAAGCTGTTTTATAGTACTACAGTATTTAAATTTGCAATTTTTTTGCCTTTACAGTATCAAAGGTGCCATCCACTTTTGTTTGTGTTTGTTCTTCGGTAGTTTGTTACTAAACACTACAAAGTAGCAGAGTCTTTTCAGAGCACATCTTAGAATAAAAGAGGAAAATGAAAGGGTGAAATCTCCATGAGAAGGGACCAAGAAAGGGTGTTTTGCACAGCAAAGAACCTCCTGTTTCTGCATCTAAAATCTTGCCAAATGCAGTAAAAGTGTCACCCTAAAAGCTCAGTAAAAGTGTCACCCTAAAAGCTCTTTAAGGCATTCAGTGACAGATAAGAGCAGTGAACACACAGATCCATGACCTGCACCCTGACAGGAGCAGACAGCAATGAGGCATACACAGAAAGTGAGATGGGCTGAGAAAGTGGACTGAGACCACTTTCCTACAGGAATACAGAGTGGACCTGTATGTTTTTCTGTCTCTCATCTCAAACTAAGTCCTATAGCAGCTCCTGTTTGTGTGGTGTGAAGGATTGCAGCGTGCAGTCCAAAAATCACAGAGTCAAATATTTACACAGGCATAACTGTGAGGTGTGTACAGCTCAGCAAGGCTAGGTATTGAAAGCCTTGACAGCACAGTCTTGCTGAGCCTTCAAGGTTAGCATGGGAGCAACATCCTCAAAATGGACTAACCTTGCAAAAAGCCTGATGCTCTGGTGTCCCAGGCAGCCACAACCAGCTGTGAGCTTAAAGCAGCCCAGAGCAGCATTCCTTGAATACAAGACAAAGCTCAATGCAATGATAAACTGGGCTCACTGCCTCAGAAGTTCAACAGTGTAGCACATACAGCATAAAACACCACAGCTCCACAATCATGTATAACAAGGTGCAGTGTTTGATTTCTAACAGATTAGCAGCTCCTACTGCTTGTTCTCCACTTGCTGTGGGAGTCTCATCTGATCTCACTGACTTTTGCAATAGCAATAACAAGAGTGAGAGTCTGAACTCCGGGGATCTGTGTTAATAAAACAGGATTATGATCTCCATGAATCTGGCCAAAAGCTGAGGATTACTACTTCAGATATAAACAGCATGCTCATATAAGCTGTTCAAAATCAAAATTTCTTTTGGTAATTGCTTCTAGTAATGAAAGAAAAGGAGAAGAAAATTATGTGACATAGATGCCAAGGCAGAATGTTTCTCTCAGGTGTTACCGGCCAAAACTGTGCAGGTACTTCATCCTAAAAAGACCAATATAAAAATTTGTGTATGAAACCACAGCTAACACTGAAGATTTTAACTGTTATTTCCCAGCTCACTGCTAGTAGTAAGCAGCTAGATTTTCACCTCTTGGATGAGGCCTCCAGGAGGGTCCCCAGCCCCCTGCTTAGTGCAGATGTTCTCTCGGGCAGAGCAGGCAGGACAGGAGTCCCTCCTTTCTCTATGCCATGCTACCAGCAGCAACCTTTCTGAGATATTTTAGCTAAACTATAGAAGGAGCTGATGCCAGGTTCAGAAGTGCCAAACCCATCAGAAAGCTGTGGGAGTTCAGGGGCTTGGTATTTAGCCAGAATTTTGTGCCTGTGGCATGAAAAGGGGTTCAGATAGATTCTCTACAACTCTCAACATGCCTAAACTCATCAGCCTCTTGACCTGCATGCTCCTCACCCTGTCAGCTCTCCTCACTGACTGCTGCAAGGGCAAACTGGGCACATTCTGCTGACACCCTGAAACACCTCGGGAGGGCCAGAGATTTAGAGCTTCCCTTGGGATCTTCTCCTGTGTAATTTCATTTTGGTAATGCAGATAAAGTGGGGTATTGTATTCAGAAAAGCAGAAGCTAGCAATTTGGGGATTGTCCAATTCAGAACCTGAAAGTCAGTAATCAGTGATCACAAGGTGAGAATTTAGCACGAAGAATCACTTTTGAAAATTTGTCTTCTTTTTCTCCCTTTATGACTCATTCTCTGCCCTGCCTTCTTCTCTTAATATTAAAAAAAAAAAAAAAAAAAGAGTAACTCAGATTACCATGAAAAAGTCAGAAGTTATCCTAAAGGACGTTCTTTTTATAATTTCACACTGTTGCCATACATTGTAGCAGATAAATTATAACAAGCATTCACTTACCAGCATGCTCCAAACTCAGTAAAAACAAAAAAATGTCCTGTCTTGATGCAAATTTGCTAACTAAAGTCAAGACAAGACAGAGATGAGTTTCTCTGATGCTCTCAGCACAGAAAGACAGTGTAAGTTTGTCTGAACAGAGACTTCTGTGACTGAACAGTGCAACGGGTCAGATGAAGCCAGAAAGTAGCTATTCTAAAAATATTTATTCATAGTAAAAGCCACAAAAAAGATGGCCTTTTCTATCAGGATTGTAAAAATCCATGGGAAAGAACTAATTTTTCCCTTGATCCTCATAAAATGCCATTAGTGGTTGCTGCACTTAACAGAAGTAGGTTTCCTCTCTGTACAAGGAGAAGCTGTGTGTGGGAAGCAGTGAAAAAGCCTGAGGTACTTCTTCCTGAGTGCTTTCACAAGTAGCTCAGTCGAGCTCACAAATGTCCCTTTAAACTCTTTCAGCTTTGAAAAATCAACAGCAGACTCTTAATACCAGAAAACAAAGTATTTAGAGCTACTGAACTGAAATTTTTTGAACAAGGGATTGCAAGCACATGACCACATGGAATTTTAAATTGCATTAAAAATGTTTTATATAACTGTCCTTCCTGTCACATTTTCAGACCTCCAGTATTGTTTCAGAGAAATAGTCCTGCACAGTGAGAAAAAATACATCACGGGACCCTGCTCCCATAGATCAGAAATGTCTTAGTTTAATCTTCACCTAAACAAATATTCCCTTAAAAAACAATATTCTTAGTGTCATGTGCTGAGTCTTTTGAGTCATTTGGAAGAGTAAACAGAGCCCCCCTGCCAGTTCCTGCTTCCTCTGACTCCTGCTTCCTTTCCCACGTGCTTTATTTCTCTGACTGTTTGACCCATGCCTGGGCCTTACAGGTTCCATTGTCCTGTCTTGGCTCCAACTAATTGGCTAATGAGCCACCAAAATGAATTCTGCCACTGGGAAACCATAGCTGAAACTTTTCTACTTTGTGGGAAATATTTCCGTGTGGGTGTCAGAGGCACTGGATCCTTTCCACAGAACAGCATAGTTTTCTCTTATCCTGACCTTTCTGCCTCTTCTTTTATTCCCTACACTTTTTTTTC
>VXBI01007751.1:0-73647 GCA_013397375.1 Toxostoma redivivum | reverse complement strand
CCTTTCCTTTTTGCCTCTTTTTTTTTTCCCTTCCCTTTTTTTTTTTTTTTTTTTTTTTGAGTTAGTGGATTCTTGGCTAGCATTGCTGTTTGCTATAGATCATACACGTCTTAAGATTTAGTTTTTTTAACTGAGGTATTCTGGGAAAAGAAATTTTTATTTCAGTCATGATAAGAGCTAGACTAAAAGAAAAATATTCCTTTTTTCTCACATCCTTCCAATGCCTAAATCCAGATTTCATTCCCAAAAGCAGTTTTTCAAGAGGAAGTGAGTTAAAAATATAACTCAGAAAATGCTTCTCAGTTTGATTGCTGCTTAAACAACGTGTAAAATAAGTATGTGACAAGCCAACAGTGTCACACTTAGAGGAATTTATCTGCTTTGAAGTTACATGTGGCTGGTCCATGTTTGAATGTCACTGATGACACAGCAGAATATCATCTATATTTCTCTTTTCCCTTCTCCCACTCATTTACCAAAAAATTATTATACTCAGTGCTCTCTACCCTATTGTGAATGCATTTTCACCATTAGATACATCTGCCAAAGACTTATGGTCAATCTTAAACTGTAGAACTTTAAATTAATATTAAATATTGAATGGTGTGTGTTAAACAACAGTTCAAGAATGATGCAGGAAGTCTTGTTGGTAATAACTGATCCTAACAATATGGCAAACAGTGATAACACTTATGCACCTTAATACACATTATAAAACAGATCTGTGAAAATTAAAAAGCCCTTGTGTGATAGTTTGTGATTTTATATATATGTGGGCCATGATACCAACTATATCATCCAACAAGGCTGTTTTGTGAGAACACACTGATTTTCGCTCTGAGCTTTTTACTAGGGCAGAAAAACCTATTGATTGGATCCAAGCAGTACCCATATTTTAGCAGTTTCTTTTATGACTTTTTCCAAATTCTTTTGATCTGTAAGCTCCTACATATTTGTGATAGAGGTGTGGATCAATAAAGGTGTGTTCCTCTCAGAAGCCGTTGTATACCTGCCACAGCATACAGGAGTTTTATTTTCTTGCATTTTAAAGGTCTCCTATGAAATAATCCACAGATCTTAAAGATATCCAGACAGTACGATGAAAAACTCTATTCTAAGATATAATCTTTGGGGTATTCCCCTCCTGAATTTACATTTTACATTGTGAATTTGCATTTCACTAAGCAGGGTATGATTATTTCAACCCTGAAATAGAAATTAACACCTTGAACAGGGATGACCAAAAAGGTAGAAATGGCAATAAAGCCCACCAAGTTGATAAAAAACCTAAGAGATTACAGTCATCTATGTAGAGAATGAATATCCAGCTCTGCTGAGTTGCAGGATTCACAGCAAAAGTTGAATTTATCTAACCTAATAATGTCAAGAATAAGAACAAATTTCTGTGGAGAGAGATATCTAGACTTCACAGAAACCTAGGGAAATTTGTGTTTGATCAGGAGGTCTTTATCTGAAAATTGAATTGTGCTTCTTGCTCTTTATGTGTGGGATGATGAATCACATTTACAGAATAACCAGTCACCATGAGACATCACCTCAACATTAACAATGGATAGTTAATATGTGATTGGGAAATCTTGATAGCCACTTTCTGAAACTCTCTGAGTTGGTGTCTGTCTAAGCAAATTCCACAGCAAAAGAAAGTCCTACATAAAGTTTTGTACCTTCTTTTGGATTTGACCTTGTCAGCAGAAGAGCAAAGAAGAAACTGTTTCTTTGAAAAGTGCAGTTGTCCAGAAGCATCACCTACAGACACGATTACCTGCTCATCTCTTGTTGTCATGTCAGCTGAATAATTGGTGCAACTAAGACCAGGATATGAAAAGAAATGCTCAGCTTTGCAATAAAGACATACTGCTAAAAATTTCACAGGTGGATATTGGACAAAGAAGGAAGGGACCCTATCATGCTTCTTTTAAGACCTCAGTGAATTAGAAACAGTGTTTGTCCCTCTTAACAAATGACTTCTAGTTTTGGTGGTCTGTAAGGAGCAAGTGAACACCAATTTAAAACATACTTTATGATGCCATAATTCTTGTTTAATCTTATGCAGATACCTATTTAGAGGCTGAGTGTAACAGAAATGTTTAACTAAGCACATGAAACCAAGTAATGTTTCTGAAATGAAATGTCAGCATGAAATTGTTTTGGCACATTTCTAGGTAACAATCCACGTTTGCACATGCCTGTTATTAACTATTGCAGTTTCTTGAAAGGTGTTGATCTTGATTCACAACACTGCAAAAAGTGGATGTACTAAGTGGAATAAATGCTAGTGGCTCATCAGCCATCACTGAGAAAGATGGTGTTGAGTGAGCATCAGCAGCAAAGATGAAGCAGACCTGAAAGCCTCTGCATTATGGAGAGGAAGCAAAAGCCCTCTCAGAGAGCTGATAGCATCAGTTAGGTGGACAAGTCACTTCCTGAGTGGAAGCTAAAATCAGATACGATTCTAACAATGTCCACCAGGAAATCACAAAAATGTGTAGGATTCATTGGTTTCTAAAAAAATTGGATATTTCTCTAAATCTCAAAAGTGAATGTACATGGTGTTTGTTTTCAGCAAGTTCAACAAGGAGTGTGACAAAGATCCTGTTGCCTCCAAAGTTAATCATGTTTCTTTATAAATTGCTACCTGATGAGCCATTTATATAACTGTGTCCCAAGTTATTTCCTCTGCTGTCTCTCCACCAACAATGTCTAATCTGACTTTGCTTCCTATGATTCTTATCCAGTGCTGCATTGAATGTCAACATCCAGTCCAAAAATCAAAGTGAACAAAAACCCTCCATATGTTACTTAATGTTTTTATTAATTATTACAATGTCCATAGTTTTGAACATAAATCTGGCTATGATAGCTCCCTTTCTGAAAAAATTTATTCTGTCTTGTTCACTACATCAAATTTTTGGTGATTAGCTATGACCCTTCCTTATTAGCCAGATTTTCTACCCTTTTTGTCACTCCCACTTAGACTATCAAGTAATTCTTTCTCTTGATCCCCTCTACTACCTTGTTATCTACTTATGTGTCAAGCAGGGAATATTGTGCTACTAGAGAAATCATTTGGAGATCTTGAATGAATGTCCATATCACTTCTATCGCTTCAGGTATTTCAAAGTTTCCACTGTACTCAGATTTATCGCCCCCTTACAAGATCAGGTAGATGTAAGGAAACAATATTTGATGTTTTTAGTACCACTAGTTTTCATATAATTCTAACTTGTCTAATGTCTAAATGAATTTCTTGTCCATTTCATGTTATCTACTGTTCTATCAGTAAATTTTTGGTATAACCATTATAGCTACTCCCAATCCTACATTCTGGTGAAATTATAGACACAATGGTAGCTATGGTCCCATTTCCAGATATGATTTCTATTTACTTAATCATTGATAAGTGAAAAGCAAATACGGGAGGGGAGACACTTACTCAGGAGGCTTACTTATCATAATGAGTCACTGTAAATCAGTCCTAGGATAGGACTAGCTACTTGGAAGCACTGCTTTCCACCATGAATCCATCGTGGGGCAAGGGCATACTATGCTAAGGATCATATTAGCAACCTGCACATCAACTTGGGAGCTGCATTTAATTCTCACAGTAAAGAGAAGGGTGCAGGAGTGCCTGCCTCAAGAAGGAGATGATGTTGAAGTGAAAAGGAGACTGAACTTATTTAGCAAAGTTAACCTGTTGGTCTCTTTAAACAATTACTGTGAGCAGTGGAACATTTCCTTAATGCCTTCTCCCTCCATTTTGTCAGTAGCTGCTAGTGACAGTTTTGCTTTTGACAGACATGTTTTCAAGTAATTTCCAAGTCAAAAGACAGATCTTTCTTGAGACCACAGGTTATAGAAACTCTCCTGAGGTGATCAGCTGAATTTCTATTTTCTAATACCAGTCTTCTTCTGATCTATCCTTTTTCCACAGAAACATTTGTACTTTTATTTCCTCTAATACAAATTTCTTGTGTTTATGTGTTGTCATAAAACCTAGTGTTCCCATCACATTTCACTGATAGCATATGCAGCAGTCATAGAGTTCAGTGATCCATAAGTGACCGTAGGTGTAATGACCCCAAATGCCTGCACATCAATGGGCTCAAACACACAAAGACTGCATTTGCATCCAAATGGGCATTTGGAAAAATACTTTATAGGCCATAATGAAGCTATATTGTTGTGTAACTACTGTTAATGTGCTTTAGTAATTAGTTTTGAAACTGTATTTCAGCATTTCAGAATAAATTACCCAAAAGAATTCAAAACTTTTAGAAAGGTGCAAGCCACATCTAATGTCTGGTTTTAAGTCTCCAAAGAATAGGTGAACCACTTGCCAGTTCCTTCTAACAGATCTTTGCACAAGATCTTTGTTTTTCAGGTTTTGGAGAAACTGATATATATCTCTTTTTACCTGCAAGCACACCTTTTGATATAAATCTGAGGTCATAATTTTCATAAGATCAGTTCATTTTTGTTTTAAATTTGGAACTTGGATGTCACTAAAATGTTGTTTTTCTCCTAGATTTATTAGTGTAATAATTCTGAATGTCTGTTCTGAAACTCTACCTTCTGAAAGCCTTTCCACATGGTAATTTTCCTGAAAGGCTTCAGTTGTGGCAGTAGGAGCACCAATCACATAGACATATATTGTTTTTATGTATCTGTGTTTCCCCTTTGGTCTCAGTAGAGCTGCTTTTGTAGCTAAAATTGCACATGCGTAGTACTATGGAGGAGAGTAAATATCAGTGAATGATAGACACATCTTACATTTTAAAAGCAAAAGTTTGAGCTGTAAAGAGTTTCTTATGTGTGGTTTTTTGTGTACCCACTGAATGTCTGACAAGCAGAAATGGAAACCTCCTAGGGAAGAAGTCTTCTGCTTCATGGAAAGTAGAATTCCAAAGAGTTAAGTTCTGGATCTGTTAAATTTAATGCTGCTCAACTACAAAAATTAATTCCAATTTTTAAAAGTGACTCAGGTATCTCTCCTCGTTTTTTACTTAAAGCTGCCTGTGAGACCCTCTAAAATAAATTAAAGCAAACTGGGTTTAGATTTGTTCTATCCTATGCTTAACAGTGAATTTTGTGTCAACATAAAATTTGTTGTGACCTTTAAAAGTTTGCTATTAACTAATTGTACTTGTCATAAAATTTATCAGATTACCACCAGTTTTCATAGAAATATTAGGAAAATTAATTAACTGGTTTATGACACTAAAGAAGACTGCATAGGGATTAAGGAAAGCAGCAATTGTGTTTGATTTCTGTCAGCACTTCTGTAACAGAAAACTGCCATTATCATCAACAGAGCTGTGGATATTGGTAGAGAAAGCAAGAAATACACACACTTACACAGATCAAAGTCTAAGACCTGATTCATTTATGCTGGAAGTAAGGATTGTGTGTGAAATATATTAGAATGAGTGGTAAGATTGACTAAAGGCTGCAAGGCTAAGTATGAGCTAAGTACTGCCTACCCTCTATGCTCTTTAAAGGCGATCCTCAGTCTCCAGCACCAGTATTGGCTGCTTCTACCCAGTGTTGCTCAGTTATGCTGCCTGAGCTGCCTCTATAGACTTCCTCTATGTGTGTGCATATAGGCTTATATTTGTATCACAAACATTGGGCTGTGTTAACTCATCCAGCTTTAAGGAAAAAAACTGTTGTATTCTTTGGTGGAGTCCAAAATGAAATTAATTCAGCTCCTGGAATAGTACTTAAAAGGTGCTTTTCTGTGGGCTTGTTTAATGAACAGCTGCTTCCTATTAAGGGAAGGGTAGATCCCCTTTTTTATGTTTTACAAAGGAAATTTAGGATTAATTAAATGAATTATTCTACATGGCAATTAGTAGCCCTTGGAATTTTCCACACCCTTACAAGTTTGCAAGTCAGTTATCATGGTCACAAACACCAGCTCTCTCTGCTTTCCTTCTCATCAGTTTCAAAGCAAAAGCTGAGTGCATTCTTATCACTCACTCTGCAAATAGGATACACAAAAGGGTAAGTGAAAAAATCACATTAGCATCTATAATCTTGCATAAAATGAAAATGTCTTACTCTCAGGGTCATGTTTTACTCAGACTGGGGATTTAAAATTATGAAAGAAGTAATAGACTAGTGCCTGTAGAGCTGAACTGATGCTCACTTCCCTTGTAACACCTCAGTGGAGTCCTCGTGAGAAGCAAAGCCTTATTACCTTCTGAGATGACTAAGCAAGTTTTAAGGTTTGCAACTACTTTAATTTACCTGTTCTTTAGAAATAAGATAATTTTTAATAAATTGTCTCCAGTAATTAGGGAAGACTATATATACAAAAAATACATTTGTTTGGTATTTTTTTCCTTATTTTCTAATTGCCCCAGTACAGCTGATTGAAACACTTGTTGCTGTGATACTTATATTTTCTTCCTATGTATTTATACTACATTTGCTCTCTTGCATTTTGTCACTCTTAAATCCCACTGGCAGTTTGGTTAGAAAGTTTCCATTTTAAAAGGACTATGTAAATTGCAGAGGATTACCTCTAGAAAAGCTGGGAAACAAGCACCCTCTTCCTCAAAGGAAGATCTTTCCAGCTAGTAAAGTTTTAATCAAGTAGAAGTTGAGCTCAGTGTGGTACCTGCTGAGTAAAAAGCTGTGGAAGCTGTTATAATATTATTATATCTAAGAGTGCTTTCCAGCTTTAAAAAATTACATAACCATGTAATGCCCCTTCCCTTGAAAAATGTGAATTTTAAGTGTTGTTCTCGTGAACAGAAGGTGCAATCTTCTTCAAAATCTGAATAAGAGCCTTCATTTAAAGACCTGAAAGCCTTGTGAAAGATCATTCTTCGATATCAGCTGCATAACCCTTTAGATATTTTAAGTAGTAAATGTGAAAATCCACATTAATACCCTTGAAACTAAAATTAAATACCTTTGGGTTTCAAATCCAGCAGGTGCCATTTGGAAAGGCTGAAATTAAGCAGAGTGGGAACTTTGGAGATAGAAGATCTCATGAAGTTCTATTCAAGCTTCAGTCCATGGCGAGGCAAAAGGGATTGTCAAAACCAAACATCTGGCCACAGGACAATATATATTGCTGTGTGCATAATAATAAAAATGTATAATAAATAATAAAATGAAATATAGTAACATAATAATAAAAAAGAGTTTGATAGAATAAAACATGTATTATTATAACCCCTCCAGTGCATCTCTTTATTCTTCCTCTTTCAGGGTTGTGAGTGGGAAGAGGGGAACTGCACAGTGTTCACATTACTTGACCCTGTGCTCAATAGCATCACAGCTCAGTGTTTAATCAGAAATATTGTAGCTTCTCAGTCTCCCTGTAAAATGTTATTTGCAAACCCTGTAAGACTGTGAGTTTGAGCAGTGGGATTGGCTCCATCTCCTGGGCAGGTCTCACAGGCACTTTTGGAGCTAGAGACTGTCCTGGGGAATACTGAGAAGGCACGTGCTGAAGGGAGAATAGCAGTAAATCCAACTGTGTTTCACAGGGCCTTGCTTGAAAATGAGAATTTTTTGAGAGATCATCTTGTTTCTATGGGCTCAGCAGTATCAGCTCTTTCCCTCCCTACCACCAGAACAAGTGAGAAGTTATCTAAACTTCTAGCAAACAAGTTTGATCTAAACTGCCTTCAGACTTCAAGTTGAATCTGTCCTTGTGTTAATTAGTTAGTTAATACACCATTAATTTTTAGAGGTTCATTTAAAGATCCACTAATACTGTATTTTTAAAAGAAAAACGTCCTCTGTTTGTTTCCCATGGAGAAGGCCCCCCAAAGGAAAGCAGGAGCCTTTAGCAAACCACTACTTGCACAGTCCTCTGGACAAACAAAATTTATCTGGAAGGAGAGCAGAGAAGGTGCTCTCTATTTCAAAGGATTTTCTATTATTTTAATATCCTTCTTTCCTTCCTATTGTTCTGTGTGATTTTTTTTGTTCTCTGTAATGCCACTTCCTTAAGGTCAAGCTATTGTTATTCTGGAGTGTGATTGAGATATCAGGCTGAGTCATGCAATGTTTGCCAATTCCACACCTTTCAGCAGTCTGACACAGAGAGTGGAGGTAAAATAGCTGTGATTATTACTGCTTCCTAAGTGAAGGCTTTTTTTTAAAAAAGAAAATGAGTGAGAAAAGGAGCTGTGAAGAAAATTACTTTTCAGTGCATCTTCTCAGAGTTTTCATAAGCCTGTAATGAAACTGCAGCTGTGTGAGGCCAGCATCATTCACAAATAATACCACAGTATCATAGGCATGTAAGTTTAAGAGAGAGAACAGGAAGGAATTCAACAAAGAAGCATACATTAAATCCACTGAGGACGCAGAATAAGAATCAATAAGAAAAAAAGAGTTCAAAAAAATCTGAGAGATTACTGAAAAATCTATCTTTCATTACAGAAATAAAATTTTACACTAACCACATGCAAAAACCCCACACCAACTCCTTACCCGGAGCAGAAAATGACTATGCAAAGCCTAGCTTGGGTGAATCATATCTACCGTGAGCCATTATTTGAGACACTAAGCCTAATTTTGTTTGCAGCAATCTTGTATCCCAAATTATTTTGCATTTCCTTTAAAAAGTTTCTAACAACTACATGAACACTCGTATTGCAGCCCAAATGTTCAAAAGGGTCATCCTGAGATAGTTGTATTGTGGTGCTGAGGTACTTGTTGACTCAAAATTTTTCCACCCGACTGACATTAAGAAACTGTTAGAAAGAAAATATATTGTATTTCTGATAAGGAAAAATGCTACAGATCTGATTGTGAATGAACTAAAGCTCTGGCTAGATACAAAAGCATGTGTTTACTTTTGTTACCTTAGATCTACAAAGCAAATTTTGATAACTAAATCCAAACAGAACATTATCTTTCTTTTTCCTTCCCCTTCAGATTTGCCCTTGTGGTCATTGCTCAAAATTCCCTCCTCCAGTCCCTGATGTATCAGAGGTGCCACAGATGCAGTATTCAGGCTATCCTTGCCTTGATGTTTTACGTGAGGTTTGTAAGCACTCCTTTGCTGAGGAGGGGAGCAGTAGGAATAACTATTTAAAAAAGAGTGCTTTCAAACCGGGTGAATTCTGGTATTGTGAGAGGAAATACATTGATATAACTCTTCAGCCTGCGTTTCTGTCATCTTGAGACTTTGGTAAATATAAGAAAAATGCTTTCAAAAGATGTAGGTTCAGACTAGCTGCGTCACAATTGCTATAAAAAGACTGCTATATCTAATGATTTGCCCAAATGGTCACACTGACCCTGCTGTGCCAGGTGCTGTTGTCATGGTGATGCTGTTGTGGGTGTTGCCTGATCAGGAGGAGGAAGTGGATGAGATCCTCTGGAGGCAGCTTGAAGCAGCCTCAAAGTCACAGGAACCGGTTCTTGTGGGGGACTTTAACTACCCTGACATCTGCTGGAGAAGCCACACAGCGAAACACAAATAGTCCAGGAGGTTCCTGGAAAGCACTGATGAGAAATTCCTGTCATTGGTAATCAAGGATCCCGCAAAGAATGGTTTGCTGCTCAGCCTCATGCTAACAAACAGGAAAAACCTCAGTGGAGATGTGAAGGTTGGGGAACAGCCTTGGCTAAAACAACTATAGGATTGTGGAGTTCAGTACCTGGCAAGAAAGAAGCAGGATGGCACATAGAGATTGCAGCCATGGATTCAGGTGAGCTAACTCTATCCTCTTCAGGGATCTTCTTGGAAGAATCCCATGGCAACAGGCCCTGCAGGGAACAGAGATCCTAAAGAGTTGGATGATTATTAAGGATCACTTCCTCCAGGCCCAAAAAAGATGCATCTCAATGAGCAAGAAATCAGGTAAAGGAGGAAAGAAATCTGTGTGAATGAATAAAGGTCTGTTGTTATTCAAGTGTAAGCAAGAAACACACAGGAGATGGAAGCAGGTCAGGCAATTTGGAATTAATATAAAGAGGTTGTCAGAGTAAGTAGAAATGAGACAAGGAAGGCCAAGGCCCATGTGGAATTTAACCTAGCCGAGGACATCAAGGACAACAAGGAGGGCTTTCTCAAACACATCAATAGCAAAAGGAAAAGTAAGGATAATGTGGGTCTATTACTAAGTGGAGGGGAGAACCTTGATAACAGAGAGTGCAATGAGTAGAGTTACTCCCTGAGTTACTAAATGCCTTTTTTGCATTGATCTTCACTGGCTAGAAGTGAAGCCCTCAGGAATCTCTGACCCAAGAGATCAGGATAAAGGGATGTTGGAAGAAAGACCTTGGTCAAAGAGGATTGGGTTGGAGAGCACCTAGGCAAAATTGAAATCCACAAGTCTGTGGTCTCTGACGGGATCCATTCATGAGTGCTGGTGGATGCCCATAGCGAGTTTGCTCACAGTCATCTTTGAAACGTCGTGGTAGTCAAGAGAGATGCCTGAGGGCTGGAAGAAGGCAAATGTCAGCCCAGTCTTCAAAAGGGGCAAGAAGGAGGACCCAGGGAACTACTGGTTAGTCACCTCACCTCACCTCACCTCACCTCACCTCACCTCACCTCACCTCATCTCACCCCCCGAAAATGTGATGGAATGCCTCATTCTGGAGGCAATCGCTATCCACATGTATTACACGAATGTGATCAGGAGTAGTCAGCATGAATTAACTAAGGGTAACTTACTAGTTCAGGCCAGCCTGATTGCCTTCTAAGGTGAAACAACTGCCTGGATGGATGAAGGGAGAGCAGTGGATACTGTCGACCTCGACTTCAAGACTTCTGACACTGTGAGAGTGACATCCTCACAGGCAAACTCAGGAAGTGTGGGCTGTGTGAGTGGACAGAGGTGATTTGAGAACTGGCTGAACAGCAGATGCCAGAGGGCTGTAATCAGTGGCACAGGGTCCAGTTGGAGGCTTGTCACTGGTGGTGTCTCCCAGGGTTCAGTACTGGGCCCAGTATTGTTTAACTTTTCACCAATAACTTGGATGAAGGGGCAGAGGCCTCCTCAGCAATTTCCCTGGCTGCACCAAGCTGGGAGGAGTGGCTGATACCTCAATGTGCAGCCCTTCAGAAGGACTCTGAGAGCTGGAGAGATGGGCAGGAAAGAACCATCTGAAGTTCAACAGAGTGAATGCAGGGTCCTGGACCAGTACAGGATGGGGGTGGTGACCTGCTGGAGAGCAGCTCTGTGGAGAAGGACCTGGGGGTCCTGGTGGACAGCAAGCTGTCCATGAGCCAGCAGTGTGTCCTTGTGGCCAAGAAAAACAAAGGTATCCTGGGGTGCTTTAGCATTGCCAGCAGGTGGAGGGAGGTGATCCTGCCCCTTTACTCAGATCTGGTGAGGCCACACCTGGAGTGCTGTGCCCTGTTCTGGGCTCCCCAGTACAAGAGAGACATGGAGCACCTGGAGCCAGTCCAGTGGAGGGCTACAAAGGTGATGAAAGGACTGGAGCATCTCTCTTATGAGGAAAGGCCAAGGGACTTGAGCCTGTTCAACCTTGAGAAGAGACAACTGAGAGGCAGCCTCTTCCATGTCTGTAAGTATCTGAAGAGTGGGAGTCAAGGGGATGTTCCCAGGCTCTTCTTGGTGACACAAAGCAATAGGACAAGAGGCAATGGGCAGAAACTGATGTACAGGAAATTCCACCTGAATATGAGGAAGAATTTCTTTACTGTCTGGGTGAGTGTGTACTGGAATTCATTGCCCAGAGAGGTTGTGGAGTCTCCCTCACTGGAGATATTCAAGAAATGTCAATATAGTCATGAGCCAGAGTAATTTACTTTTCTTTAAAAAGCTGTACTGTCTGAATATCCTCAATCTCCCACTATATGCTTATTTCCTAAATCATAGCCACTACTTGTGGACTCCCTTTGAGCCATATTTTGCCCCTGAAGGTCACAACAAAAAAATTTCTCAAACAACTCCAGATTTCTTTCCTGCAGGGGGTAAAAATAAGCACATGTTCTTTCTTTCACTAAGAAACATGACATGACTGATTGGTAGTGGGAAATCTCTATTTTTCTGAGTTCGAAAGCTGATTCATAAATCACACTGTTTTAGACAAAAGTGTCCATTGAGGTGCCTTCTAGAGTTCCCTCTGGTTTATTTTCTTACATATTGATTGCTTTGGTGACTGCTATCTACCAAACATGTCTCATTGCTGTTAATAATCTCTGTAGACTAGAAGGGTTTACTCTCAACAGTAGTAAGTTTTATATGAGGTTATCTTGAAGAAATCTCTTCTGACTGCAGAGTGGAATTTCTATCCTAAACCAGGGAATATGAGTAATAATATTTTTTTTCAAATAAAATATTCTTTCTCAACAGGAAATTAAATTCAACATTTCAGTTCCATATATTGCTCAAAAATAGTGCAATATCCTAAGCTGGATTCCACAAGCTAAGCAATAGTTGGATGGAAGATTTCTCAGGATGTGGTGGGAGTTGACCACACAGTATCTCACTTTGGTCAGCACTAATGATGAGTATTTGCTTACTGAATATACTATGATGTTCTTAACACTTGAGGATCTCAAAAATCCCATTGTTCTCTACATAAGAATAATCTTGAAAAGAAAATAATGAAACTTAACCCTTGGAAATTAAACTTTCCATAGAATTTCTGCATGCTGAAAAGATCTCAATGTCCCATCCTAAACCATTGTGTACTGTTGGATGTTAATGAAAACTTGCCAGATTCCTTTTCCGTAAGCAGCTACATTTCAGTGGTGATGTATTGTGTGTTTGAGGGTAAGTAAAATATTTGGGAATTTTTCTGTGTTACTTGCTAGGTTTTTGTTGTTGTAACAACATTGGTTTGTAGCAGCTGTGAAGTTCTAGGATTTGGTAATACAAAACCATACATACATAAGAATGAAAAGACCTCAAGAGCAAAGTAAAATAAAGGTAGTGCTTGTACAATAATTGGAGACCAATTACTTTAATTTTTGATCCTACATTTTCCCAGATGTTTTCTTCTATTTTCTGTATTCTATTAAAATATTCTATTCTCTTACTACTATATAATCTGTGAAAAGTTTGGTTATCTGTTTGCAATCACACCTTCACTTATCCCCAGACTCCATAAGAATATACCTGTTACTATAACACAGGTTCTCTAACAATGATGCTATGTCCATTCCTATCATATGGAATTCTAATTCTATATCTGATTTTTTTTAGGATAATGTGATGTTAAAAAAGGAGAAAAAATGTATAAAATATCTTCCATGGAACAGATATTTTAAAGAAGATGTTTTGAAAATTCATTTTAATTCTGAAGGATTTTTATTGTCCATTTCCACCACTTTTGTATGTTTTTCCAACAAATGTGATCCATTAAGAAAAAAAAAAGCTATGG
Organism: Toxostoma redivivum; assembly: GCA_013397375.1. NCBI lineage: Eukaryota > Metazoa > Chordata > Aves > Passeriformes > Mimidae > Toxostoma > Toxostoma redivivum. The sequence goes on along the minus strand of VXBI01007751.1, from coordinate 60,294 downwards.
AAGTTGAATTTCATGGGTTCATTCTGGGAAGGTTCACACTGTAGTAGATATATCCATTATTCAGTACTGCACTCTGCAAAAAAATCCAGTGACTCATTATGAATATTCATTATATGAAATAAAAACTGTTATGGTTGTCAAAATATGTCCTTAACTTCACACAATCAAATAAACAAGGAGAATGAATTATAAATGCCTTGATTTTCAAGTATATGATAAATATGATGAAGAGCAAGTTTGTGCAAGACCTCATTTTCAGATCAGCATTCAATACTATACACATCAATAAGTTCTTGTCTGGGAAAGTAAATGTTTCACAAACCGGCTCAAACACTGGTTAATAAGTTATTTGAGAATCAATCTCTATTTATCCAGGCTGATACACATTATTTTCATGTAACTCTGCTACATTTCTTTGTGGGTTTATCTTTTAATGTTAATAAAGTAGAGTGGTAAAATGCTCTATTGGAAAAACCAGACTGGACAGAAAAAAGAAAAACACAGTATCTCAGGAAAGCTCATTTGGTATTTAGGAGTGATTTGAATTTGAATATCTGACTTTGCCAGACCACAAAGGAAAAAAGTAGGAGGCTACAAGTGCAGAAGTTTCCTGTGGTTCTTCTTTTGTAATGAGCTTCAGAGGAAGGAACTCTGTACTCCAGCAGGCTCTGCAAAGCTGTTCAGCCCATGCCTACATCAAGACTGCATGGTGATGCAGCTTAGGAAACCTTTCTGGGCATTAAATGTCCTTGCTCTCCTATCTGTTTATGCATGCACAGCATAAGAACCATTTTCATTTACCTGCAGCTTAAAAAAAAAAGGAAGATTTTGGTACACTGTTTGTTGAAATAAACGGCAAGATCCTTTGAGGTAACTATATGTAATTCATCCAGACCAGTTTTGCACAAACCAGGAGCTAGCTCTCCATTTCCTCAGTGTGGATCACATCCAGAGGGACTCCTTTTCAATTTCAAGTACTATGGGACAAATAACAACCCTAAAACATTTTTAAAGGAGTTTTGATATCTTTTCTTTGATATCTTTTAGAATAATCTAAACCCAGGCAATAATACTCAGGACAAGGAAATCCAACAGTCTTCTACAGAACATTGTATGTGCTGTCTAAAATGTGAATTGTTCATGGTCTGTGGACCATGAATCATTGCATCCTTCATAAAAATTGAACTTGGAAACCTACATAACCTTAATACAATTGGTACATGCAAATAAGGACTGTGTGTAGGGTCAGAAGGCAGAAGGATACAGAATAGCTCTCAGAAAGAATGAGTTCAGGGAAGTTTTGTGACTCAGGGAGTGGGATGCTGTTTTATTCAAGAGCATGTGTATGCTCCTGTGACAGCTGTAGACCAGGGAAAGCACTGCTTTTTGGGAGACAAGAAAATAGGCTTTTAGCCATTTGGGTGCTAAGAGTTTTCTGGAGGCAGAAAAATGTGAAAATAAATTCACTTATTAGAGCTAGGGAAGCAACTTTAGAGAGGAGTTAGGCAGCAGAAAAGGGCAGATTTGAAGAGGGAGGAGATTATCTCCATGGAATTGTCAAGCTTGAGCTAGATGCTGAAAGGAGTAAGTATGAAAGCATTCGTTTGCCACTAAAAACCTTGTTCTGCTTCTGTGGCTCTACTCCAGCAAAGAAAGCATAGAAACCTGTCAGAGAGGATAGGTTTCTTCTATGACATCTTAGTTATAAAGTTTAAAAAAACAGACAATGCTGGTTCTCAGCCAGTGTAAAGACTGGGGCTGGAAAGATTTATAATGGCACACTGCTGCTTCTTCAACTGTGCAATGTCAACTATTCAGTGGTTGCTTAGGTTGGTTTAACTATTTCTAACTGATAAATTGCCCTAGTAGAGGATGAAAGAAAATTGTTGTATTTCATCACTGAGTACATTGGAGGGGTTTGGCAGGAAATAAAGAAGTGAGCAACAGAGTTTTGAATTTGGAACAAATCCAATTTCAGTGAAATTTGGTGGAAGGCTAGCGATATGCATGCTTCGTGCAATGTATTAATTCAAAGGAAACCACGAGTAGGCTGAGGTTGGAATAGATGCTTTTAACTTAAGTAAATTAATTTAGTTAACAAATGTGAGGCTAAAACAATAGAGCTGAGAGGAAATGAAGACTTGATTATGAGGGTCAGCATAGTGTTGGCTAAGATAAAGCCCAACAAGATGGCTTTTTTGAGGATTACAGGCTGAGCAATTACTGACATGAAAGATATATATATAACAAATAAGAAGAGAAATTAATAGTGGTTGAATTCAAATTAATGTTTTTTCATGGCCTTGAACATTCTTTTCTTAAGCAATCAAAATTTAGCAGAGATTTTTAACAGCATTCATATGTATGTTTCTTAATGACCTTACTAAAAAAAGTGCTTCTACTACACCTATTAAAATTTTACATTATTACATCTCTCCTGTCAGAAAAATCTCTGCATGACCAGGTACTGCCACAGATAGTGACAGAAATTCTGATCCAGTAGTCGTTAAAGTGAATGAAGAGTATCTCCAAATCAAGAGGTATCATCTGTATTTTTTGGGATTTTTTAAAGTTCTAGAAGAAAGGTTGGACTGTTCTGTTAAAGGAGCAATGCAGATGACAACTGGAAAATGAACTGCTGGTAGTATTGAGGATTTTAAATATAATACATTCAAACTGGTAATTTGTTAAAGGAGTGTACATATCAGGCCACCTTGTTTTCATGGAAAACTTTGAAACAACTTTTCAACAATCTGAGCAGTAGGATCAGCCTCATATCATGTGATGTGGTAATAGAAAATCATAAGCTTGAAAAAGGAAAATGCAGAGCCACTGCACAATTAACCATTTCTTCATTTATATTTTTTGCATTTATTTGAATAATGCCTGATTTTAAATTTCAGTGCTTGTCATGGAAAAGTAATACTAAATTTAATCTGCATCATGTTAGTATCTGGGTTCTATCAAATTTAGTAATTTCTGATATACCTATCTGTGTCTTAGGAGACCCACTCACCTTTAAAAAAAAAAATTAAAATAAGCCTTAACTTTCCAAACTGGGGTACAAAAAAAAGAAAAAAAAAAGGGAAATCAGAAGTAAGACAAGGCAGGTGGTGGAGAGAAGAGCGAGTTCTCTGAGAGACTGTAAATTTCATTTTTCCAACATCTAGATTCATGCTGGTGATCCATGACTGAGGAACCATAGATTCATTTTACAGGTAACCTATAGGATTTGCAAATAATTCAGTGGTGTAAAATAATTGTATAGGAATGTAAGACCTAAATGAATCACATGTGTTTCAAATTTTCTGGTCTTGGAGGTGAGTGGTGCAGAATTGGCAGTCAAAAGCAGTACCATCCCAAATATAATTTCTTTTGGATCTGTGGAGATAGTAGTGGGGATGGGATGTACTGGTGATGATTTCCTACATGTTATTAACCAAGTCCATAAACCAATATACCAGGAGCTTTTTTCCCCTTGTTCCTTTTGGGGGACAGTAAGTGAAGCTTCTCTTTGTAACATGAATGATTCATATTTTAGGCCTATTCACCATGCCCAAGATCTCACTTGCCTCTTCCCAATACAACTGGTACTTCAGGGGTTTGAAGTGTAAGTCAAAAGCTTATGAAAAGAAGTTAGGATGATTTTGTGGTCTATGAGCAACAGGTCTTAAAAGGATCTTCAGAATGTTATTGGTCATCTGACCAGAGCAGACCCTTTCTAGTGATAATTTGTCTCTCCCAGTCCTCTCATCTATTTTTGTTCTGTGCCTGCAAATGCTAGAGGCTGTGAAAAGCTGGTGTCTGCTGTCTTTAGGGAAATCTGTGGATTTCATACTTGGTTCACAGACATCTGTGCTGCATCACTGATGATGTTGATTTACAAAGATGGCTAACACTGAGGGGCTATTTGGTATCTACTGATCATTTGCATCTGGAGATTAAGAAAACAGGATGTACAGAAGCAGTTTTCCATTTCCACAAGTGTGATTCAGCCCTGAATATATGGGATTTTTGCTTCATAGTTCACCATCAGTGATGATTGATGGATCTGAAGGCAGCAACAACAGTTAAAAGCCAGCAAAAAACCTCCCAGCAGCTTCAAGAGCAAAAAGAGCAAAAGGTGCTGAACTACCATCTAACAAGCTCCCAATTCTGGATTAAATAACAGTCAAAAAGGAGCAACTACCCTTGCCCTTTTCATACTCTGTGCAGGGAGTTTTGTCTCCTGATCTCTTAACCTAGTTCTTATCAGTATTTTGCCAAATAAAAACCAAACCACAGACAAATCTCTATCAGATGTGTCAATATACTAAAATGGACAGATGAAAAAAATGCCATCTCTAGCTGCCCATATATCAGCATCTTAGTCATTCTGAGACATAGACTTGAAAAGTTAAAAAAAAAAACTCAATGCATTTTAACTTTGCCATTCCGAGGATTATTCTTTCTGCCTTGCAGGGTAAACACATAAAGCATTGAACAGATGAGAAGCACTCCCAGCAAAAGAGGATTTACAAATCTTCAAACAATGCTGAGTGTGAGTGGGCAGATCATGACAAAACGTTCACACTTCTTCATCAAATCTAACTAGTTTGCCACTACATATTCATGCTATAAACTGTGAACTGGAGTTCCTCTGTGGGAGAATAATCCAAATGAAATTACAGGAAGCAAAAGATAATTGCTTTTGCTGGTATGGAATAGGACAGGATTTGCTGGTTCCCAATTCTCATTATTTAATTGAAAAAAACCTCCAAGAATCCCTCTTTATAATGGAATCCTCTTTTACTCAGAGATTTAGTTGCAGATATTCTGGGCATACATTCAGTGAAATAATGCCTTCTATCTTTGTCATTGTTAAAATGGAATAATTCTGCCTGTCTGTTACAGAATGTGAGGCTGAACCTGTAGGTGTATTAAACTGAAACTGTGTATTATTACCCACAGTGGTTGGTACTAGTTCAAGAATGGTATATTTTATGATCTTTAGACAGAAGTATGCTCAGAAAAGTTTTTTTTTGTTAGAAGCAGAAGTTGCTTCTTGTGCTGACAATAAACTAATTCACAGACATGGTAGTGCAAAACTTTCAAGATTTCCCAGTGCAGCATTTATGAATTCAAAGTAGAAAGCATATACATTTTATTTATAAATCACTGTTTAATATTTACATAGACGAAATCTACCAGGACTTTTTAATGGAATTTAGTGTTTTGCAGAAATCATGCATAAAAATGCTGTTTAAGAATACAGTCATTGATTGTTATATACAATACTGTGTAGACTGTCAGCCTGATAGTTAAGATATTTTCATCAAGATAAATTTGAAACTCAAGAGGTGATTTTGAATGTGAATTTATCAACATAATGGATCAGACAGAAATGTAATCCTTTACTTATGCTGGACTCCAAGACAGGAAAGGAAGTTGAGCAGATGATCCTTGAACTATTTGGGGCTGGAGCACTTGCCTTTTGAGGAGAGCCTGCAGGAGCTGGGCTTATTCAGCCTGGAGTAGAGATGGTTTGGATGTGGGCACACCAACACCAGCAGCCCTCAACACTTGAAGGGAAGATTCCAAGGAGCTGGAGTCAGGCTCTTCACAGCAGTGTGTGGTGGGAGGAGATGAAACTACGAGCAGAAGTTGAAAGAAGAGAGGTTCTGACTGGGGATAAGGAGACCTTTTTCCCATGGGGCAGCTGAGCAGGGCTGTGGGTTGCCCTGGGAGGTCATGCTAGTTCCATTTTTGAAAGTTTCCAAATCCTTACAGGGCACAGACTTCAGCTCAGAGCTGCTGCAGCTTAAACAGGAGCTGGAAACCTCCTGACCTCCCTTCCACCTGGGTTTTCCTGTGATCCTGTGTTGGCAACTGTCAGAAGCAGACTGCCCACCCATATAGATGTGCATGGCAAAGAGCCATACAACACATCCAGATCTTGCTTCCCACTGATAATATGAGAGCCCAAGGGAAATTCTAATATCACCTAGGTCAAAATCAAAATTACCAATAATTTAAATAGGATTCCACCCTGACACGGTTTTGGTTCTAACGGGCAGAAACAACAACACACCCATTGCATTTTGTCTTTAAATGAAAAGGAGGAATAGTAGAGTTTGGCCATCTCACCTTCAAAGTGGTCATGTCACAACAAGGGTGTCCAGTCCTGCATTGACCAGGAAGCCTGAGCCAGCTGGAATCTGCCTTCAGTTCCTAGCTAAGTACCTGGAAGGAGACCAGGCAAGAGATTTAAAACAATATTGAATATTTGGCTGGGTTTCTTTTTGGGCTTTTTTTGTTGTTTTGGTTTGAGGTTTTTTGGGGGGGTTGTTTTTTTCGGGTTTTTTTTGTGGGGGAGGGGNATATATATATATATATATATATATATATATATAAAAACATGTGTGTTTGAAATCTCCTCTGCTTCTCACTTACAGAACATTAAAGTACAGTGCATTTGTGATCCAAGTACTAGCATTAATTAAACTATTTCTNCAGGGCACAGACTTCAGCTCAGAGCTGCTGCAGCTTAAACAGGAGCTGGAAACCTCCTGACCTCCCTTCCACCTGGGTTTTCCTGTGATCCTGTGTTGGCAACTGTCAGAAGCAGACTGCCCACCCATATAGATGTGCATGGCAAAGAGCCATACAACACATCCAGATCTTGCTTCCCACTGATAATATGAGAGCCCAAGGGAAATTCTAATATCACCTAGGTCAAAATCAAAATTACCAATAATTTAAATAGGATTCCACCCTGACACGGTTTTGGTTCTAACGGGCAGAAACAACAACACACCCATTGCATTTTGTCTTTAAATGAAAAGGAGGAATAGTAGAGTTTGGCCATCTCACCTTCAAAGTGGTCATGTCACAACAAGGGTGTCCAGTCCTGCATTGACCAGGAAGCCTGAGCCAGCTGGAATCTGCCTTCAGTTCCTAGCTAAGTACCTGGAAGGAGACCAGGCAAGAGATTTAAAACAATATTGAATATTTGGCTGGGTTTCTTTTTGGGCTTTTTTTGTTGTTTTGGTTTGAGGTTTTTTGGGGGGGTTGTTTTTTTCGGGTTTTTTTTGTGGGGGAGGGGCTGAGGGCGGAGTTTGTAGTTTAAGGCTGGGCGCAGCTTACTTTTCCTAGTAAAAGAATAGCTGTGACTGATGCTCAGTTTCAAGGTTAAGCATATACAATATGTGCCTGAAGAGTGTGGCTGCCAGACACTGAGTACCATTAATATGATTTTACCTGCTGATACACAGTTAGGTATGCCATTGTGTCCATAAAGAATTCCAGTCAGAGCTCATGCAGATTAAATTCATAGCTTCTTGCATTTCTGTAGGCNTACTTTAAAACACTAAGTGAAATACTTCTGCATTTGTCATCCAGCACATTCCCTGACCTATGCTGGTATATCCCAGTCTCTGACACCTCCTACACTTCTGTGCAGTCTTTGGGGAGGTTAATTAAAAGGCAAAGGCACTAGATCAATGAAACACAGGGTAAATTGATGTAAACATGTTAAAAATGGTAACTCTATGTATTAAGATTTTAATCTTTGGGGAACTGCCCTAGGCAAGAGCTGCTTTTTTCAGTTTATCACTCTCAGCTGGATTAGTTTACTTAACCCAATTAGAGATGTGTGGATTTTGCTACCCCCTTTTCAGGTACTTTATTTGATTTAAATGTTTTTGCATGAGAATGACTAAAATACAAATCTACTCTTTAATAAGAATCTGTTGTAGTAATGAAAAATTTATTATATTCGTAGTGTCATGTTATGAACCACTTATCCAAAAACCTTCCAACAAATTTTGCATTGATTAGGCAAAAATGGCCTGATAAGAGCTACAGAAATACTTGGGTGTGCATAGTGAAGAAAACTTTATTTTTAACATCATGCAGGGCAAAAGTTACTTTACCCTGGAAGTTTTACTTTATTGGCACTTCAAGAGGGTTTCTCTTCTGTATCACCTTAGACAAAAATCTTTACAAAAATCTTTATTCAACTTTAGGTGTAATGAGAGGCATAAGTATCAAAACTGTCTTTTAAGGAGGTAAATCCTCTTTTAGAGATTTGCCTAAAAAACCAGAGATAAACTTGAATTCAAAACACACCACATTATAGTTAAAAAAAAGCCCAGCAACAAATGAAACAGAAATCCAAGCAAACATATCTACTTCTCAAGATGTCTCCATAATTAAAGCTAATTTTATCTTCTGGTCTCTATATTGCTATAACTGGATCTTTAGTCCCACACCCCTGTTTACAGTTCTTTCTTGTCCTTTGTTCTGCCAACAGATTTTTGAGCAAAATTACAGGACTGGCATGCTTAAATTTCCTCATGAATAAAGACTAATTCCTGCTTAGAAAAGATATGTCTGGCTAAACAGCTATCAAGTGGTGAGGGTTTGGCTTGCCTCATCTTTGTTTTTGGCTCAGATCTACTTCTGCTTCTATCCACAGGGCACTCCCATAAAAAAGCCAGAAAGAGGGGAATACATTAGCATTTCTCTTGCTGCTCTCAGAAATGCTATCATAAGTTAAAGATAATGAAAACATATAGCCTTTTCCAAAAACAGACCATGAATATGATTTTAAACATTAGAATATATGGACTTTCTCAGTGCAGTAGTGCTTCTCCTAAACACAGGGGCAAGGTAACAGAATTCAAGTTCACTCCTATTTCTTTTCAAGAGCTGAAGACATTGCAGATAAGGGTGAGAACTGAAGTGTTCTTAGGAGGATCTGAAAGTACTCCATGGTTCCAATGGGATTTGAATGTAGGCCTTACTATCTGGACTTGCAGAAAATTTCCAGAGATAATTGTAATGATTAACCTTTTGCCACTGCAGACAGAAAGTTGGCATCTGCCTAGCCATAGTGTTTTGACTTCTTCCATAAGAAATTACAATGGGATATTCACTCTGAGGGTCTGTGACATCCAGGTGTTTAATAGTTAAGTCCAAGTCTATACATGTAGAGGCAGGTTAAAACCAATTCTGTGCAATTCAACAGAGTCTGAGGTAGGACAATGAAAGGGATGAGGAGTCTGGGTGGGATGGATGAAAGAGGTCAGGGACAGTCCCCAGTCCCAGGTCTATCTGGTGCAGACAGCCCCACCATGATATGGTGCCAAGGGGGTTTCTGTAATCACCTGCTTTTTCACAACTTCTGGATGTGTGTAAATTTGAGCCTGAAAAATGTAAACTTCATAATGACTAAGCCAAGGGGAAGCCTCCCTTGGTAAATGTGTGCCTCAGATAAACAGAAAATAACTCGCATGCATGCATTGCCTTGGCTGCTGAAATATGGCACCATTGCCAATAAAAAATTTTCACAAAATGTTGTAAAATATTTTTATCTTGTGTCTTTAAGCACTAAGGATTTATTTTGCAATTTTTAAAATCTTATTTAAAATGCAGTCTGCAGAGACTTGTGTTTGTAGTTTCTTCCTCAGACCATGATTTCACTCTTTTTGTCTCTTAAAGAATCTGCACTCAACCTCCTTTACAGGTCTCAGGACATATTTTCAGCAGACACATTTTGTTCTGGGACACAGGATGGGTCAGTCATCACAGGTCAGCCTGACTGAGGGAGAACACCAGCTTGTCTGACATTTGTCCACTTCTGTCCCTCTGTGGGGCTGTGTTAGAGATGTGGCCTGTACAGTGATTTCATACTTTTGCAGGTCAGGAGGGTTAGGTTACTACTCAAACCTAAAGCAATTAAGTAAACAATTCCTACTTTGCTGAAGTTTAATTTGAGTGGGAAGATGATGTGTATAAGGAAAGCATGTGTTGCTTGACATGCTCTAGCTTCAGTTCTCAGACATAAGATCCATGAATCACAGGCAATGACAAATAGTGTCTCAGGGGACAAGTTAACTTTAAATAATTAATCGCCCTTCTAAGGGCTTAGATCAGCTGAAGACTGGAGGATTATCTGCAGGAGATTAAGAGGAAGGAAAGAATATATACAGAAATATTAGAATAAATATATCTTTTTCTGTGTTGCATAACTTCATAAGACATTTGTCATCAAAGTTAAACAGCTCCTGGGAAGAGGACAGCACTGAATCCTGGCCTTTAAATGCCTTCTATCACCACACTGATGAAGGAAAAGGCAAACACCTTTTCTCCTAGTATCTGCTGGAAAAGGTCCTCTTTTCTTGGTTATTTTTAATGGTACAGAGATCCTGCTTTTTACTGAGAGCCACAAAAGTTTTTTAAAAGCATTAATCTAACACAGTGGTACAAAGCCAAGTGATAGCTTTATACTTAATTTCCACTCACAAAACCCATTGATAAAGTAGTTCAAAAGCAATTACAGTAAACTTTTAGTTGTGTCAGCAAGAAAGGAGCAAAGAGCTGTTCCATGGAAGTCTTGAGGGACTCCTCTAGTTTCAAACAGCCCATTTTCTGCCACACTTCATAGGAAGGTGTACAATAAGCCAGGTAACCTGCAATGCTCTGGACTCAGAAGTGTCTGTTTCAGCTGCAAAAGGTGGATTTTGAATCTTGATTACCACAATTCTCTACAAACCAGAGGCAGTATCTGTGAATCTCTGCTAAAGAATCCTGTTCATTACAATGAGAATTGGCTTGAAATGCAGGTTTTTATGCATGCCCATTCAGACTAGATCTGAGTCCAGACTGATAAGGAAAAATAGGAAAGTCCTTTGAAAGAATGTAATTTTACTGATCATATCTAGAACTTGAATTCATGTCTCTCCGCTTTGCTTACAATTTCCGGGATAAAAGAAAACTACCACAGCTCCAGCCATACCAAATGTTGGTCATACTCCAGAGACACACATAACTTCTCTTTGGAGCCAGATACTGAATTTTCAGATGTAATTTTTGGTTGCTTCATTTGGGAGCCTGTAGGACCAGACTGTTAGGAAGAAGTAAAACAAAACTCTGAGTTTATCACATAGTCAGATAAACTGTGTTGTCTTCTTAATTGCCTTTCAGTGATGCTAACCTTTGTTTATGCCCAGAGCTTGATGAACACAAAACAAAACATCCTAGCTTCCCTCCTCTATGTTGGCAGACAATAAACAGTACAATAAATTGTTTCTATATCTCAAGGTTTTTCTCAAGAGGAACTACTTTGTTTGTACTTGGATACACAAAAGTAAACTCTAACAAAACTGAATTTAACAGAAATGGTGTAATGCAACCATATTGATACAAGATATTTACCACCAATCCCATTAATAAGTTAAATACTTTATGAAATATTGGAAGAAAATGACATTTTATCACCAAGTGATTAAATTATTCTGACATATCCAAAGAGATTTTAGTCTTTGCATTGTGGAAAAGAGCAAATGAGATTGGAGAATATTTTGTACATCCAAAAGTATCCAGTGTCACAGAAACTGAAGATGGAAATATGTTACAGAGGCTGTCTTCTGGTATCCCTGCCCCACGGGGCACCCTGCACATTTAAAATACTGTCCAGGATGTTAATATTGATTTTCCAGTTGCCATGATTTATGTGCATATTTTTGTTCATTGCCCTTCTCCCCTAGGCTCCAGGGAGACCAGAACTTCAGCCAGAAAGGCACCGATCACAGAGGCTTGAGGCACAGCAGCTCTGTACAAGAAATGTGATGGTTTTCATGATAAACCTTCAGTCCATGAGGAGGGAGTTATCCCTGTTGGTGGAAATCACCAGAGGAAGAGAAAAATGAAAGGTCCACCCTGACCAATGGAAAAATGTAGGTTTTGTCACCACCAAAGCCACATGCCAACACTGAGGGCAGTGGCATGATTATCACTTCAGAGATTGAAGGGGGGAGTTACAGGATTCACGGTGTCTATCAATACAGGGCACTTCCTTGCTGCCCTCCAGCGTTAGAAAAGTCCCTGGCATAGACCCTGGCATACTCAGCACAGCCAGCAAGGGTGACCTTAGCAGACAGGTGATCCCCTTTCATTTCATCTTAGAAGAGGTTGATTTTTGCTTAACAGTCTTCTCTGCAGTCACACTCTGCCCATGCTGTCCATGTTCCTATTTGTAGTGCCAAGAATAATGATTATAACCACTACTATTTTGATATTTGCTTTCTACTTTCTGCTATTCCTCTATTTCCTGTCTAGTTTCTAATTTCTACTCTTATTTTTTTGTTTCTTCCTCATGCATATCAAACCAAAACAGTGCACAGGTGCTGGCAGATGTGGCAGAACTTTATGGAATTCTCTGTGAGGATAGGAGAGACACTGAGACTTGTCAAGGCCACTTGAACCTGTAGTCCTGCACACATCAACTGCTTTATAGGCTTGGCTTGTAGGTGACCTCTGAGATGGAATCATAGGAGATCATAGCTGTTCTAATACAATATCCACAGGTGCAGGAGTACATCTGTATGTGCACAGGAGGACTGAGATCAGGCTCAGCAGTGAATAAGGAGGAGGACAAGAAGGAGCAACAAATAACCTGGACTTGCTTTCAAAAAGAGTTTTTAGACAGTTTTTCAGATCCCACAGATGGAGTCTGTGGACATAATTACCAAGTGCAAACTGTAGCTGCCTTACTACCTAAAAAAAGAATTAATATTTAGTGTGAAACACTGTGTTACCTTTTAACTAAAATAGGAGTTTCGCTTCCTTCTGGTTGTGTGAACAGGGACGTGTAGCTGCTTTAGTCACTAACTGAAAGCCTTGTTCTCTACATAACAGAGGAAATTCAAAACTCCTAAAGCTACAGCACAAAATCCCACAGACATGTGAACAAGATTATTACTGGTTTACCTCTAAACAGGATTACAAATGAGAATTCAGAACAAAGTAAGCAAAATTAGTGACTTTCTAAAGAGTAGAAAGGATGAAAGTAACCTTGCCTACAGTCACTGGCATTGAAATAGTTCACTAATGCCAGGGTCTAACTGTGCTTGGCTGTTCATTTTATATACACCTACATTGCTATAGGAAAATTTGCAAACAGTGTGACAGAATGGAGGATTGCCCACTCTTGAAGTGTTCTATTATAAATGAACTCACAGCAGCTCTGTACTGCATTCCAGGATAGGAAGAGAGGAATGCCATGTGCAAGTGAAACTGTAGGCTTGTTTGAATAAGCTGCATGTAATTATTCAGACTGGAAGGTGGCCAGGGCTCTAAAGCTGACACTGACACTAACCTTGCAGCATTCAGAATCCAGCATATTTACAAACTCTTTTCTGCAGTTCATTTTCCAAGGTTCAGCATTCAATAGGAATGTATTGTCTATTATGTTCTGATGGCAGCACATCCTTCTCCCAATTAGTCCGTCTAGCTACTTTTTCTGACTAGCTCTGATACCTTTTTTTTTCTATTAGGGAAATGGAAAAATGCAAACAATAACTTACTTCTTCCTTTCCAGCAGCATGGATATATTTAGGTGGCAGTGGAAAATTACTCCCCAGGGTCTCTTCTCAAGTCCAGACAACAGAGGTCTTAAAATGGTGAGAGTCATGCGCTGCAGGGTGAAGGTTATGCGCCTCAGGATGAGGGTCATGCACATCATGAGCACTTTACAAACAAAGATACTCTCTACTGAGTCCCAGGGCACACAAACTATCTTTGAAATCACAACCATTAGCAAGCCTACCCAACTTCACTTATTTTTAATTTATCTGGTAAGATGCCATCAAAAGCAACATTTTCTCTTTCCTCATTCCTCGGACTGTATAAAGAAGGAAGCTCAACAAGCCACTACTTGGAATAACTGGGAGGGAGAGGTCATTCAGTGTCTTCTCTGGTGGGAGTAGGAGCCAGTTCAGTTCTAGGGTTTAGAATCATACAATCATCAAGGTTGAAAGAGACCTTTTAAGTTCCCCAAGTCCAACTGTGTTTGTTTTGGAATGATAAGAAATGGGTGGGAGGTGGTGGTTTGTCAAGACAAAAGGTCATGAGAGAAAGAGGATATATAGGCCTGTTGGCAGAACTCAGTTTACAGGAAGAAAAGCTTTTATGAAGCATGACTTATAAACTCTGCCACCTGGGATTCAGTGAGGGATGCTTCCAGATACTACATCAGCCTTTGAAACTAGAACCATACAATGGGACTTTTAATAATAAAAGCAATTTTTTTTGTGAGCTACTTAACTAAGTAGCTATGCATTACTTGGCTATGCATTGGCCCACAGTGGCAAGGGTTTAGGCCCTGATGATTACATTTTCAAGAGGAAGAGGACAAATTTACACAGTTTTTAGTCTTATGTATGTGGGAGGGAAGACTAAGCCTGTTATTGGCTGCTCCAAGTTAGAGGAGCCAGGACCTAAATAGAAAGCAAAAAAGAAAAATTCCAAAAAAGCAGCTCTAGCAACAGAGGAACACAGACCACATTGTTTTTCCACGCACATTTCTACAGCAGGTAAAACATAGTTATGCCTTATGATTTAAATGTGGCACAGAATGACTGCATGTTTTGCTGCTTGTAGTTAGCTAACTGATGGGCACCTCATGGTTTTGTGTCAGGCAGAGAGTAAGGCTTCATTTTTTTATGATACAACAGGCTCCTCAGAGCAGTAATTTTCCCCCCATTTTTTATTCATTCATTTTCATTTTTGTGGGCATTTTCACAAAGCTGCACTTTGGACAGTTTATTTGTGTAGCATCGAAATTTTTGACATCTTTAATGAGCTTAGCCAAACAATAAAATAATTTTGTATTTTATAAATACTAGTGTGGAGGCTCACTAGGCAGACCTGTCTACTGATGTTTATTTAACTAACTGATCCACCACTGAGATTTGGTCTTATCTTCTTTAACAATGTCAGCATTGACTTAAAGACAAATTATTGAACAAAAGGGCCTTCTATCTTTATTACTTCTAGTGAAGGGCCTTCCAAGCAGTCATATTCTAATGCTTCTACTGTCAAAGCATTTTTGTATTATCTCCTTCTGCAGCTGAGGCCTTAGTAAAAAAGGCTGAATTGTCACACTACATTCTTTGTAATAAAACTGCTCATATTTTCTGCATCTCCTCACTTTTTATCTTTCCTCAGTGTGTGCTCTTATCATCTCTATGTGGCTTTTCTATTAAACTAAGAGTTTGGAAAGCTGGAAGAGAAAGAAGTGTTGGGTGAGTTCCTTTAGCAGTCATTTGACGTAAATGTCTAAAGACTTGCACTCAAAGGCATAATAATGAAAAAATAAGTGGATATAGCTTCTTAGCATTAGGCAATGCAGTAGCTTGGTCACATTGATCCCAATAGTGCTGAAAATAGAATTTATCAGTTTTTCTTTCTAAGATTGAATCTTTGCCTTTATGAGTTTCTTGACATGCAGATAAATCTACTTACACTATACTCCTGACATTCAAAGTCAGTGTCAGGAACTGGCCTTTGAGATGAAAAGGTTCAACTTGGTAGAATGCCCATGGGGTTAAAGCCTGTTGTTTTAGGAAAATGCATTTCTGTCTTGTCCAACACCAAAAAGCACTTAAAAACTATGATGTAACTTCACAGAATTAAATTATATATTAAAATATTATAAATGTAATAAAATGTTATTATATGTTTTTGTTCTGATAAAAATGAACACTACACAAATAACATTTGAGAAATTTTTTTAGCTATAAGGCAACGAGCAAATAAAACAGATGGCAAGGGCTAGATAAAATGGATGGTAATCAAAATAATATTAAGTATTTTGCAAATGGGACAATAGTTTTGATTGACATCAGCAGGAATTACAAAGATAATGGGAAGGTCTACAGAGTTCTGAAATGGATTTTAGTATTCCAGTCTGCAATAATCTGATGTGACAGAAACAGATCTCACATCATTTAGTCAGGTCAGCTTTCTGCATTGACTTCAGCTAGTGTGTTTTCATCTACGGTGAGCACAGGTCATCATGAAAAATATAATATGAACATTCAAAGCTTATTGAGAATTAATTTTCACCATTTCCTTTTTATTGGTTATGGAAGGGACAGCTCATAATAATAGCCTAATATAGGAGACTTGTACTTGTTTGGCAACTGGCAAGAGTCTTTGTAAAGAGAGAAAAGGATTTTTTAGGCTTTTGCAGAGAAAAGTAAAGGTTAAAAAGGGGATAATTTGGTGAAAATACACTGAACATTTCAAAGCATACAAATGGTGATGCAGTTTATAATTTTATTTTATGAAAGGAGTTTTTCTTCATGTAACATGCCACCTTTTTAGTAAAAGTATTCAAATTCAATTTCTAATGGACCCATTAAATTTCACATCAAGTGGGGTGACCTCCTTAGTACTAAGGAATATATGGGCAGCATGACACAGTTCATCAGATGTCAGAACAGGCTTTACTTACCAGAGTAGATCTCAGCTTTGTCTATAAAGTTACAGGCTGGGAACATATTGTAAAGGCAGATTTACTCACTCAGATATTTACGGTTAAATTAAGGTCAGAAGTGCGAAACAAATGAACCCCTGCTGAATTAATGTTAAAAAGTACAGAGTAGGATACAGTGTTCAAGTTCTCAAGGTCAAAATAGGAGCCTTAGATCTGAAATGTTGTGCCTTTCTCTTGTTTACCTCATAACAAAAGAGAACCATAACCTCTCCCTTTTATGATTATTCCTCTTTTCCTTCACACAAGGACGAGGGATACTACAACCCTAAAAGACTATATCAAGAAAATGACATAGAGTAAACTTTATGCGTTAGCTACAGCTGTTGAATCCATCAGTTCCATGAGACTGCAGAGATCCAGAAGGACAAAGAATTTGTCCCAGGGGATTTAATTGAAGGATCTAAGAATGTCTGATTTAGTTTTCAGAGAAATCAATGCAAACTTTTACAGTGATTTTGTAGAAAAATGGATCACGTCCAACAGAAAGAGAATTCTGAATTAAAGCTGAAGTTTATCCTGTTTAGTCTTACGTGCTATTTCAGCTCCCTCTCTAGTCAAAAACTGACAGAGTAAGTGAGAAATTGCTTAACAATGACTGGCTTAATATTGCTTGATCTGTGCTTTCCCACAGCTATTCCTGCATACACTGTTACTAAAAAATGAAATACATAAATACCTACAATTCACTGTACACAGTTGCTTCTTATAAATATAAGCCAGTACCTAATGGGAACAGTACAGGTAAGGGGATATGCATTGTACTTTAAAATTTTAATATTCTAATAATTTTATTGGAAATAATTATTAATGTAAGTTGAAAGAAAAAATATGGCCTAAATTAATTTCCTGACCTTTAGTGATGTTGATTTTAATGAATGTAGTTGGAAACTTGTGGCTTGTAATGACAAACATCTGACAAAGACCTTTAGTTCCTTTTCAGTTAAATGAAGAAAGCTGATGGTATACAAAAGCAATGCCAATAAACTTCACAGATATTCAGCATTCATTCTATACAGTGGGTATACAATTCCTCTCCCTCAACCTCACACACATTTTTCTTCATGTTTTTTTGTTGTAACAATGCATACAACCTGTCCTTGAAATGTCTTTTAAAAGAAAATATTAGTACTGGCAGCCAGTGTGTTGTGGATGTACCTTGGCAGAAGAGAAGTATCTTGCTTTAAAAGGTACCTGCCCTCAGGCATTTAACAAGAATGTCAAACCCTAAAGTAGGTCAGCCTTGTAATTCTGAGCAGTCTTCTTGTGACAAGAGCAGTGTAAACACCGTTCTAAGTGCTTCTGTGCAGTTACCACCGGTTTGTTGTATGTCTCTTGGCCTACTTTTCTAAATTCTTTGCTCCTATTGTTTGGTACCCAAAGCTTTTATTCATGGACCCTGAAAAGTTAGAATGAACTCAGAGCTGGCAGATGTGTGTCAGCTCTGGCCACAAGAGCTGCAGGAAGGCTGTTCTCTGGGTCATAGCCAGTTTATCCTCATCCAAGAAGCTGTATCTCTTTCATTCCTAGAAGAACTTCACCCAGAAGAGAAATCCACCCAGGATTCTTCACGGGTTTTCTGCCTTCACAAAAAATGTAATTTACTTTAAAACAGCCCAGAAGAAAGTTGATTCTTTGAGAGGCTGAGCACAGTCTCTAGTGGTGGAGGTGGCTGGTAGGTGACAGCAGCTGTGAGCCTGGTGAATAGCAGAGCCCAGAGCAAGATGAAAACATTGGGACAGGAATGGGGACTGATAGATGATATGTTTCCTTCCCTTTGTCTTCATGGGAGACTTCCATCCTGGGAAATGGAATAGGTCCATTTTCCTGGGACAAAGTCGTTAAGGAATAATTGTAAGTGTTCAAATTTTATCAGGATATGTACGGTAATCTTGGCCAAGTTTAAATGGGACTCTGGTGTCCTGCTTAATGCAATGCTATTGCATTGCTGTGGCAGGAGCAAGCAACCTGACTGAATGTAAATGAAAAGCAGTAAGGCCATAAACAAGGAAGAATGCTTTATTTTAAGGAAGAGGATAGGAAAACTATTCCTTTTAGAATAGCTAGTATTTTTCCTCCAAGCATATATATCTCAAATAAACAGCTCAGTGTCGTATGCCACAATGTGTTCTTTAAAATGGTTTGTATGATCTGCTGTACTACATTTCAATGCATATTTGGGGAATCTTAATTTGCTTTTTTTTATGTGTACAACTGACATTTATTCAAAATAAATATTCATAAGACAATTAGTACTAAGTAGACTCCTGCAATCTATTTAAGTATGTTTGTACTGAAAATATTTTAGAGAGATAAACATTATTTTCCTTGGAACACAACTGATTTCAACAAATGTCAACTGAATTAATTTAAGAAGGTGATGCCTAGATACAACAAATCTCTTATGGGCCATTGGTGCTCTGTAATTCTCATTTCCAGAGCATATTTTCATTTACTATCAATAATTGATATAGCACACCTGTAAACAACATGGATGAAAAAAAAATAAACTGGCAAGAAGCTTGAGAGTAAACACAGTTATTGTTTAACGAGCACTCTCCCATTGCTCCCATTACTAAACTCCTTAGTACTTAGCTTAATTATGTCACTGGAATGCATGCTTAACATTACCCATAATGGTTAATGAGCTGATTCTTCCAGTCATCAGCTTCAATTAGCCAGTAATCTAGTCAGGCTGACCTCTACATTTCAGGGACTGACCAATAAAGCAGGCGGCAGGTAGTCATGAACTCTGCAGCACTACTTTGACACTCATTAATATTAGACTTGTGAATTAGCAAACCACCTGCCAGTACAAAGTTAATCTAGATCAGGAATAAATCCATAATCAAATTTCTTCTAAGTAACCAGAGCTCACAATATGGTGTTTTTTTCACCTTTTATTTTGGCTGTATTAAACAGGCATAAGCTCTGATAGAAAGAAATTAACCTTTTACTTTGTTTTTGTATGTAATTACTTTAAATCACACTTCAACCAGGCTATGAATTTTTTCTTGCTTAATTCTTAACCATGTCATTTTTCACCACAAAAGCCACCAAAGTAACTGTTGCCCCAGGAGGTATGGGATTAAATAGGCTAGGTTTAGTTTGTAACAACAGGGAAGGAACTGGAAGAGACGTTTTGTGCCTCAATGAGTTCATGCTGCAGCACACGTCAAAATGAGCAGACATCAGAATAATTCAAGTGGAAACCCAAGACCAGTGAATTCTGCCCAGTAAGCCCAGCCAATGTGTTTCTCTGACATGGTGGGTGATGGCAAGGCAGCAGCTAAGCAGTCTGAGAGTGGGATCGCTATGTAGGATGGTTTCATTGCTGGGATAGTGAATTGCAGTGCATCAATTGCAAATGAAGGACTCCATCAGGAAACAACTGATGGTTGGGAATGGTCAGCCAAAGCATGGTGTGGAGTAGCTGGCTGCCCCCCACCATGTAAAGACTTTTAACATAGATATTCTTCCTACCAAACAAATCCATTTGAACGGTCTCTTATTTCAACAGAAATTTGGCCATTTTAGAGGTAGCCTGTGTGTACAATTGCCTACTCAGTTACTGCAGAGATAGGAAAGGTGAATATATTTTATTTTTTAATTGTAGATTTCCTTTTAAAAAACAAAGAATCACCTCAAATCTGCAAGCTGTGCATTGCTACATTTTTTACTAGTTACTGGAATTAGAGGCAAAATTTACAAGATAAAATAAGCTGTCAAACCTGTTCTTAGAAACAGCAGTGTTTCCTCATTTTTGCTTTCCATGTGCAGTTCCCTAGAAAGCTGGCTGCGATGTACATAAAATACATGGTTTAAATGGCTTTCAGAAAGCTAACTTCTGAACAGCGTTCAGAAAGATTTCTGTCAGCTATTGTATGGTGCCTTCTCTGTGTACATAATACAGATATAATTCTACCAGTTATGTCTTCATGGACTTATATTCTGAACCACAGCTTTTTTCAAATTTACTTTCTTCAAATTTCAGTTATGGAGAGAGAACTAACTTCTGTACCAATGCATCTAAGACTAATTCTGGATGTAGTAATGACATGAAAAAGTTTTTAATGGTGTAATCATTACAAAATATTAATAATTAATGTCTATTCTTCAAAAGATTGATCAAACTGGAAATAGGTTCCATGCTTTATCTATCAGTGTTAGGTAAATAACCAATCTTTTCCTGACTACATAATGAGTAAGAAAATGCAAGTTCAGAAGGTGATGCTGGTGTTGCTCTGGGAAGAGTTCCACACCAGTCTGGTGCCTCTCCTATTAAATTGTTTGTTTGCTCCTAGAATCCCTTCGCATTTGATTAGCAAACTCTCCCCAAAACAGATTTACTAGAGAAGCTGTTACTTCAAATAAGGGTGGATTTCATTGTTTGATGCTGCTGGGAGTCAGACATCAGCCCTTTTTCTAGAGCACTGTAAGGTGGTTGCATTCCTAAGATACCAGCTCAGATAGATTCTTGTCTCAGCTTTTATTTAAACTTCATATTTTGGGATTCCAATTCTAGTACTTTAAAGTTCTCATATTTAATAATTAATATTTAAAATAACTATCTGAACTGCCTACTGGAAATTTCATTTGTTTCTTCCTTAACCATCACTTGGAAATATTGATGCTATCCATTCTATAAACAACCCTTTACATATATAAAAGATCCTACTAACTCCATAGTTTTATTTCTAGGCTAAACAAGTCTTATTTTAACAAGTCTTCACATTTTATGTTTTCATTAATTTTCGCAGTTTTTTTCCATTTATTCCCCTCAGACACTTTCAAAGTATGGTAGATAAAAGCAAGCATGATTTTTAAGTGAAGAGCTTGGCCTCAACAATGTCAAACAGACTGCAGCAATTTTCCCTCAGATATAACACACAAGACTAACTAATTAACTAAGAGCTAAAATTATCCTTTGTTGTTGGTTTGTCTTGAGAATCATAACAGGGCTGGCTCAAGTTCAACTGAGGAGCACAAAGGATTAGTTTGATAAGTTTTGTTCTTGACGTCCATAGTGCTTGCTGCTTAGCATTACCCTTCCCCTTGAGAGCTTGCAAGTATACCATTTGGCAATTTGTTACAGATTTTTCCCTGGAACACTTTTTATCTTTTAAAAAGTAGTTCATATACTTGTCCTTCATGTGTCCTGTGATGTTAGTCTTCATTGCTAGTGGTACAGGCACTGTGGTGACTAGTTCCTGAAGCATTTTGCATTAAGTTTGTTGGTTGCTATTGATTTGTGTATATCTTGTGTCTTGGTTTGAAACACAGGTGGCTGCGAAGGAAGGCAGGACCCTCCCTTGGAATGGAAAATTTAAACCCCTTCCCTCCGAAGGGGTTCATTATTATTATTATGATTTTGAAATTAAGAGGCTCTCAGGCAAAGATGTGAGGATAGGAATAGCAGTTCTCTACTAGTGTGTATAATAAAGCAAACAAACAACAACAACTGCAGCATTAACACCAACCAGAACTGTAACCCCGCTCCAGTATCTTAGCCACAGGTGCTTTCGCGTGGTGCAGTTCCTGTCACAGCCAGCAGGGGTGCTGGTGGCTCCCGGCCGGGCAGGGCGGGGGCGGTGATTCCCCCGCGCCGGCAGGGGGGGGTGTGGGCGCGNTGATTCCCCCGCGCCGGCAGGGGGCGCTGTGGGCAGGGCTCGGGCAGCGCGCAGTGATGGTGGCTGGGCCCAGACGGGAAGGGATGGGATAGAGGCTTTGGTTCACAAACCCTGGGGCAGCTGATCCCGGTGCCCAGACGGGAAGGGATGGGAGAGAGGCCTTGGTTCACAAACCCTGGGGCAGTGCCGGTCCCGGTGCCCAGACGGGAAGGGATGGGAGAGAGGCCTTGGTTCACAAACCCTGGGGCAGCTGATCCCAGTGTCCCTGCAGGACTCTGGGAAGCAGCAAGCTGGGCTGGCAGGATGTCTCAGCAGGCAGGGGCTGTGGGGCTATAGTAGCAAAATCTCAGAGTAGTGCTAAAAAAGAAGTGGGGGTCAGGCAGTGGTGTCCAGACTCCCAGCAGTGGAGGGAGAGGAGAGCTCAGGATCCTGGGCACCAGAGCAGAGGGTGATAGTGATAGGCAGAAAAGACTCTAGAACTTGTGAGAAATGAGAGTTATAAAGTAGGCATGCATCTATTCAGTGCTGGGTGCATGGGGGTAACTCCTTCCAAAGCATGCACACCAAAACTTCAAACTACTGTTCTATTTATTCCCTAAAAGCCTAGGATTACACAACATGCCTAATACATATTCATGTCCTAGCCCCGCCCAGTCCCACCTACCCTCACTTCATATTCAAATGAACCAAAAGTCCTTTTGAGCTTGTGCCTCTCCAATTCAGGGATCGTCAGGGGTCTCTGATGAAGGCTTCTAAACTCTTCATTGTACTTGAACTTTTCAACTTTGTCTTTGGAGCACGTGTCTTAGCCTTTTGGGCACATTCCAGACCTTGAGATCGGTTCTCGATGGTTTAGGGTTTTGGATTTATGACTGGTAGCCTTGCACCCCTCACCCTGTTTTCAAGTTCTGGCTCCGTTTATCGCAAACTAGTCTGCCTCTCCTCCCGATTTTGCAAGCACAGTAAATGTCAGGCATTCTTCATTGTCTTGGTTAGCTAATTTTGATGAACTATTCCTTACTCCTCAATTCCCCATCTCAATAGGTCCCTCTTTTAATGAGGAAAGTGTTAATAAGGTCCCGGTTCAGTGGCTGCTCTCACGAGCAGAGGCTCATTCCATGGCAGAAGAAGCAGCTCTGGGCTGGGCTCTGGCTGCAGCATCAGCAAATTCCCTCCACCAAGCAGCAGCTCTGACTGTCCTCCTGCAAAACTGAGAGAAAAGGAGCTACAGGTGCCCCAGCCTTCTCCTTTATCTGCCCAATTCTTGTCATATCTCTACCCCTTGGAGAGAAATTCCCAGGTAAGAGAAGTGCAACTAAATTCCCTCCTCCTCTCAGCTTCGCCACTTCCTTTGTTTTTCTTAAGTACCCAGTTTTTAGTATTTCCTAGCAACTTATGGGAAAAAAATTCCCTAAGTAAAAAGGAACAAAAGGAAAGAAACCTAACCCCCAACATCTTGTTATCAAATAAATGTGTTTTACAAAGCCATCTTTGGCCGAAACCAAGCCAACATGGTAACCATTACTGAAAACATTATGAATCCAAAGCAGTAGAATGTTTTTGAACATTTTTGTTCTTTTATGAAGAACATCGGGATGTATCTTTAATATTTGCAAAAGAATCTGGTGAATTTGAGGGCTCACTGCATAACTGTCAAACCAGATCCATCACAGGGAGTTTAAACATCATAAAAAGTTAGAGGGAGAGAGTACACACTATTTACAAAAATCACAAAAAGGGAATTAATAATTCAAGATTTTAAT
This sequence comes from Toxostoma redivivum, assembly GCA_013397375.1. Lineage (NCBI taxonomy): Eukaryota > Metazoa > Chordata > Aves > Passeriformes > Mimidae > Toxostoma > Toxostoma redivivum. The sequence continues at coordinate 36,580 of VXBI01007751.1, read as the reverse complement.
CATCTTATGCTCAGTGTGTAAAAGTAAAGTAAACATTGAGGGGCAACAATTTTGGGTACTTGATTTTGTTTACTTATCTTGGAGTGTTTTAGTCAGTCCAGTTTATGGTCTCCCAGAGTCCTTCTGGTGACAGTTCAGGAATTAGCATAGGCCAAAAGCATTCTTAATTGGCTATTGACATGAGGCTACACTACTTGTTGATTAAGGGTATGACTAAAGCTATTCTATGCCAGCACTGAAGATCAATTAATGCATCCTTAGCTTGTTATAATCGATGTACCTAAGCTAGCAAGAAGTTAAGACATGAATTCAAACTCCTCCAAGGTTCTGTTCAGATTTGAGGAGTTTTGCTGCATTTTAATGCAGGACTTGAGTACAAACTGTCTACCTAGTTAGCTAAACCCATAGCAAAGAACCACTGTCTCCAGAGTCTGTGTACATATGTAAAGTTTACATACACACAGAAAGACTAATATGCAGACAGAAAGTACAAATAAATCTTGTTTAATGCAAAACATTCAAGGTGTGTTTTTCTATGTGTGTCTGGCAGTATTTTTCACCAAGGATGACTTCTGTTCAAGGAAATTCCTTTAAACTTGGCAAGGAAAGGAAACATAATGAAACTTTGATGCCACCTGGACCAATATAGCAACAGAAAATCCCTCATGATTTTTATGGCAGTAGGGGTGAACAAGGACACTGGAACCTAGAGTAAACTAGACAGATTTCTTTGCAGCTGGTTTTGGTTTGTTTTTTTTTCCACAAAAACATAGCAAATGTTGAGGAAAAGTGCAAACAAAAATGATGTTATAATCAAGCTCTGTTTTAAAATCATTAGAAACACAGAAAACTTGTAAACTGTAGGTTTACATCTGAAGATGAAGCCCTCAGCTTGAAAAAAAAATTTACTGTTCTTAGTGAGTTCTCCCTGGGGATGCATAAAGGAGGTTATGTTCTTGTCATCCCTTTATTATTATTAGAGAAGGTTATTATTTATCAGAGGAATTGCGTGCACACATAAACATACATAAACACACATAAACACGCACAGTTTAAGTCTCCAGGATTCCTAAATTTGAAGTTTGAGCCCCACTGAAATAGAGCATCAAATACCCCTTTCGTCACATACCAAGGAACTGTCGCAGTCTCTTCTCTGCATGTGCTCAAGTAAAGAGAGGACTCTGACAGACTGATCTGAAGGGGATTGCACCTGAGGTGCAGAGGACCAGAGGTAAAGCTTGTGTAAACTATGGAATCCCTCCCTCCCTGACCTCTCTTGTGAGTGCCTCAAGGAATGATATATGCAGGACATTAAAACAAGGGAGTCCTCTGAAATAATAAAATACCAAATATTTTAAAGCTTCAGCAATCAAAACACTTTGGATTCAATCAGGAGCTCTCAGGTTCCCACTACACACCATGAAGGATTGCGCATAAGAGAAGCTAAGGTGATGAATCTGTGATTACATTCCTAGAGAAGATACATTTGTTATCAGAGGCTCTTCAATTTACATATGAGGGCAAGGTCAAAATTCTGGAAGCTGGTGATGAGCTGTAAAACAAATAGAAAACTCAAAATGATGTAATTAAATGGGAAAACAACAAAACACATCAAGAATGTGGTTGGTTCTCCCTCTGTGCAATTTTAAAATCTAATTGAATAGATTTTGAAAGATATGCTCTGGTTCAAACAGGAATAAGTTAACTTAACCATCTGCAAAAATACATCTAGTCCTAACTGGACATAGAGAATCCCTCTATAATCTCTGGAGAGAGACAGGAGTCCTTAGTGGGTAGTTTAGCCTGTCTTTCTCCATAGACACTGTGAAGATGAAACCTGTATTTCATGCTAGTATTATTTGAAATGAAGGTTAGGAAAAATCTTTTAAATCCAGGAATTGAATACTTTTTCCATTTGAAAACCAACCTTCTGTTCTGATACAGAAGGCATATTGTAAGAGAACTCCTACGTTTATAAACCTTATTCCAAAACTCAGAATCTACATACTTTCAGGTTTCACAGTCCCATAATTTATTTTTTTTCAAGCAACTATTTAATATCCCAGTAAAAAAAAAAAAGAAAAAAAGAAAAAAAGAAATATCAAAACTCAGAGATGGCTACATTTGCAACATATTGCAATTCAGAAGACCTTGCAACTTATCAAACTGTATTCCAATGTATTTTTTGTTAGGCATCTGAGTGACTACACATTGTTTCTAACCATGGAAGTTCATGTTGTCTCCAGTGAAAGCTCTTTCTGCTACTACATTAATCTTAAAAAAGGCAAAAAAAACCTGTTTTTTTTTTCTTAGAATGGTTAAAAGATGAATACTATTGTAATAATTTTAAAAATATATTTTAATCTTCACCAGTTTGCCATCACCATACAAATCAGGTATTTTTGAGCATCACTGGCAACCTAGGATTCTGTGCACTGTGTATAACCACAGTGAATTGTTCACTTTGAGAGCTGCAGACTCTCCCTGGCTAGTAGGCAAGCAGACATCAAATGGACCAAACACCGAGACAGCAGGGAGGCCTTGAACACTTGATCTCAAGCAGTTAGAGGAAAGCAGTAGCTGAAAGCATAGAATTAGGCTCTTTAAATTAAAGGGTAGCATTTCTAGTGAGAGATACAATTCCAGTTTTGGACTGGTTAGAGGTTATTTGTGTATCAGAACAGCCTACACTCAGAATTTAATTAACAGATGTGGGGCTTCCCATCAGTTTAAGAGTCAGAACTTAATCTGATTGCAGGATCAATGGTATAGTTTACATGAGTCTATGGAATCTCAGCAAAATTTACCATAAGTTATTAAATCAGAAAAGAGTCTATGCCATATAAAAACCTCCACTGACTGGACAAACTAAGTTTTCAAAGTAGTTGGGTTATTTAACAATTCTCTATTTTCTCATTCTATCTCACTATTTGCCTAATGTAAGCTTGACATGGAACAGTACTGAAAGAACTGAACTTTTCAGATTTTGCAGTCTAAGATTTTTTAATGTGCATGTAGACACCTTACTTCAGTTTTGACTGGGAGGTGTCCACATTTCTTTTTGATTCTGAAGCACAAAGAGAAGTCAGGTCTGAAGGATTTCTGAAAAGACATTTACCATATCATCCTTCAGAGATCTTTGGAAGAAATAGAACTTCTATGAGATTCACATGATCAGTTCTCTATATTACTGTAAAAATCACCATGATTGCAGGGAAATCTTAAAGTTGCACTTACAGGGAGAGACTGCAATGGAAACAGTTTTCTTCTTTCATTTTCTACTTTTTATCAACAGAACTAAAAGATATATAAGAATATATAATATGCTGGTGATTGCTACACAGAATAGAAAAATACAGATAGTTTAACTGATGTTCATTATGTTGCCAGAAAGTGAAGAGTTACTGAATTCTGCTAAAATGCCCTGGAAACTTATAGACTGGCTGAATCCTGAGAATTTCCAAAGGGACAGTTTAAAAATAAAACAATATAAAGGTCTGTAAAATTAGGTCTACTTTGCCTATATAATAAACATTCTGAAAGCAGGCCGAAAATGTAAAATATAATGTAGGCACCAAAAGGAGAATGACCTACTAAACTGTAATAATACATGCGCTGTTGTGTTATTCTATCTAAAAGTTTCCAGCAAATGCAATAGCAGAACTAGCATGTCCTTTATGATTTGTATGGCTTTTTGTTAATCTGTAATGAGTTATTAAAAACTAAGACACAATGTACTTTATAGCAGCAATAACAATAGCGCTTAGTTGCAATGTAGCATTTTTTCCCAAGAGATTTCCCAGTATTTAATTAAAGTAGCCATGATTGTAAAGGAGCTCAGTAGAACTAATCTTATAGTAAAATCTTATTCTAATGTAGATTACTGCCAAATTAAATCCTGACCATCAATCCTTAGGAAGCAGACAATAAATTGCATTGATTCTTTCAACCTAATTTTAATTTTTCAAATGCATGAAGCGAGTGGTACAGAAATAGCTTCGTTGATCAATAAGCTGTATTTAAAGGGCAGTCTCAAATCCTAATAACTGATTGCCCCAAATTGTACTACTGTTCTTCCTCTGTGAAAAGCAATGTAGCTGCTCTGGGTCTACATCCTGTGAGTCCCCAAAAGGATTTGTCCCATGGACTACGATATTAATTTCATCACAACAAAGACTGAACATTATGAGTACCAGCCCCAAGCTATAGATTTACGCATGAATCACAGGATCATAGAGTGATTTGGGTCAGAAGGGACCTTCAAAGACCACCTAGTCCCTCCTCTGGCATCCACAGGAATATCCTCCACTATGTTAGGTTGCTCAAAGCCCCATCCAACCTGACCTTGAACACTGCCTTGAACAGTCTTTAAATCCAGGGGCTTTTTTAGGGCTACATTTTATTTCTCTGTTAATGCCACAAAAGAAGTAGTTTCTTTTCTCCTTCCTTGTTAGTTGGCTAGCATGGTCATAGATCATTTTGCCACACATCACATTTTACTTAGACAGAAACACAGACAAGGGGCAAAGAATAGTACAAAAGGCTGGAAAATTGTTACGTCTGTGGTAGTTTATGCCAAAGAAGGACTTATTTACACCTCTGCTACTGTTCCTAATCTATTTTTAGGCTACATATTCCTTCAGAAAGAAATAAAGGACAAAATTTAGCCATCTGGTCTTCCTTCAGATGCATTACTCAGCTTAGCAACTTCACTGCTGGGGCACAATAATTCCTGATGAGCAGAGCTGGCATCCAAACAAGCAATGTCACCAAAAAGCCCTTGAGTCTGGAAACCTCGAGATAACCTATAGCATTTCCATTTAGTTTATTTTAGAATAACATATAAGTTTCTTAAATTCTACCATGTCTATAATACCTCATCCTGATATATTAATGTTCTCAAAATATATTTCATTGTATCTTCATTTGTTATACATAAGATTAAAGATGTGAAGCAACAGCCATCCAAAGACCAGCTAGAGACAGATTGCAAAGTATCCAGAAGATCTCTAGTGCTCTGTCTGCTAGGCTGACGTAATTTTTCATGGATCCTAGAAATTATGTTTACTTCTTATTTGTGTAAAAAAATCTGTATTCCTTTTCTGTGGATAAAGAAAAAACATCTGGAGAAAGTATGACCTTGCTCTGGAGACCTCATGTCCCCAGTAGGATAGCAACTGCCTCAATGCTGGCTAGCCTAATGTATCAAACCTTTTGCCTCTCTGAGTTTTTCCTTACAAATAAATGAGAATTAGATTGCCAAAGCATCTCCTGCTGATATTTTACCTGGCCTTAATAGTTTCTAGAGACAGTTTTGTCTTTTCCACTTGTGCTCAGTTAGATACCCTACAAGAAGTGAAGGGTACATAGAAGATACATAGGAATGTGAAGATACATAGGAATGAACACTTTAGGACTACCTAGAAAAAGTCTTATAGATGTAATATATACAGCAGGACTGGGTATCATTACTGTCAGAGTACACTGAGGGTTTTAATTCTGGGATGTACTCAAACGACAGGTGCTTCCCAATACAGTCTTTGAACAAGTTATCCAGTAGGTAAACCAGAATATGAACTTTCAGCAATGTTTGCTCTTTGATATGATTGCTTTTACTACGGCTAAACCAATTCAGGTTACACAGCAGCTGTTCTCCATGTTATTCAGGGAGCAGCCTTGGAGACCTGCCATGCCAGTAAATGTCATCCTGGAAGGAGCAGTACTCCAGAGCCTGCACAGCCATTCACTTGAGTCTGCCTGAACTCAGTATGATGAAATATAAAAAAGCTGAGGGACATTGGGACTTGCTATATCCAGAGAAGAACCCAGGAAGAGAGACAACAGCATGTGCTGCATTGTAAATTTGGGATCTTCTCCTCTGCTATAGCCACATAAAATGCAGTTTTCTATTTACAACATAGATTTTTGGATCATTATCTTCAAATTTCAACCTCTGTTCAGAATTACCTCACAGATTAAGAATTTAATGTTGCACCATCTTCTTTACACTCAGAATAATGTCTTTGCAGATATAATACCTTCCTACAGCAAAAATACACAGTATTGTTAATAATGATATCTCTGGGCACAATTAATATGCCCAAAGATAGCCTTTTATCATTAAAGATCCCTAGGATTTCTCACCTGGTCTTCAGCTGTTCTTCCAAAAGGTCATGAGTTTTCTGAAGCACTTGTGGGAACACAGCTAGTACTGTTGATGTCTCAAATGCCCTAAGGCATCTCAGTCGACACTGGAATAATCAGTCTGCATTTATTGCTACAAAATCCATTATTGATCATCTGTCAAAATATGAGACACCACAAATCCATCTGTAGGTAAACAGACTTTCATAAGTCATCTAAGGATAAAATATTTTATGAACAGCTGGTCCTTCTGTGAGGATTGTGCCAAGCCTTCCTTTGCGGTCTTAAGCTTGTGAGGCATCTTCACTTTTCAGCATTCACCTAAAATAAACCTTGCTATCTACTGCTACTGATAGAGACAGTTAAGTGAAGTGCAAAGTTCTGCATTGTGGCATTTCAATCCAAAACAAGTGACATATGTTGTGTGTGCTATGCCGTGATCCAGAAATCGTGATTTAGCTTGACAAAGCTGGAATATTTGTCTGTGGATAAAATTTCCCCTTTATGGAGTGAAGGGGAAAGTAAAATTTAAAGGCTTCTAGTAATCTATCATTATTGACTGAAACTTTCCAGAAATAACAGAGGTAAGAAACTTAACCTAAGTACTGCAGTAAAAGTGCAGAAATGACAATGTAATAAAGAAATCAATGCCCCAAACCAAACAAAAACAAACCAAGCATTCAGAGTGGGTTTAATCATGCCCCATTTTCATTACCATGTTGAATTGACATTTTTTAATATTGATTCTTACCTTACTGCTAAGCCCACAGATTCTTGTTTTAACAGTATTTTTTGGCAATGAAATAAAATCCTAAGTGTTTCACTGCCTAAAGTAGGCATTAACATATGTGTGCTGAACTCTGGGCTTTGATATCCTAACCACTAGTTTGTAGTGCTTGACATTTTCAATTTAATTTTAAAGGATCACATGTAAAAAGCATGACTAAGAATGCACATAACACATGATTTTGATGGGATGACAGAAAAATCCAAGAAACAATGAATATTCAATCAACACCTAGAGTGGTGCCTTTGCAATGAAAGCCTGTACTGTCCACCCATCCCAGCACTAATAACTGCTTCTACAGCAGCTTGCTCTGTCGTTGAATGCCATGGAGTCCCCAGTGCCTCAGGAGGGTGCACTTGGTTATGGTACAGGCAGGCAGCCTCCTTCACACCCAGTCCAAAGGCTCAGTGCTTACTGGCTTTGCACTAGCTTCTGCAATTGTCAGTCTGAGACCTGTGGAAAACTCAGCCCTCCGTTAATCCATTTCAGCCATTTACAGTCCAAATCAAAGATCCAGCATTTCTCTCTGTGTTTTCCCATCACTCTCTGTGCGCAGTCTACTGTTCACTTCCTCCCCAGAAGCAGCTCTGGGGTTTTGCTCTCTGGAGCAAGTGACACACAGCTGACAGCAAGACCCTCACTGAGCTTTTCTTCTCCCAGATGTTTCAGCTCCATAAAACATTTCTAATCCAGACTCTGATCTCTCAGGAAACATTTTTGGCCTTACTGTCTATCCTTGGCTTTCCATAGACCTCAGCCATTTCTTCTGTGTGTTCAAATACTTTTCTTGGGAGAGTACTCCTTGGCATCTACCAGCTCTATTTTTCTCACAACCTGTTCTTGTATGATAATACCATTCCAATAAGCTAAAATGGACATTATTGTTTTCAGGACTACAGCAGCTGCAGAACAGTTCCTGATGGGAATTGCCAAGAACCTCCTAGCTAAATGTGACTACTGCCTTACCTGCAGTTTACTTGCTTGCTTGTCAAGAGTCTGAGTTTACAAAGAGGAGCAAGGAAAGCTTTCAGATAAGAATCCACAGCAATAATATGAGCAGCAAACTGACAGCCCTTCTACATGTCTTTTCTCCACAATTTAGCTCTTTGCCAGACAAACAATGTGTGACAAAGAGGGATTTCCTGTATGACCTTGTAAGGAGTCAGTTGGATCCGCAATATTGTACAAAACCAAAGTTCTCGGAATCTGTTTTGGTGTTTTCCCCGAGATGTGTAAAAGTTCTTGTCTGGCAGTTTGTGTGCCCGAGGTGGAATAAATCTGAGCTCTTTAGTTTTCTCGGGTTCAAGGCTGTTTATTCTTTTCTTATCTGTAATATTTTCTCTCAGCCCAGCGAGGTCTGTCTTGCAGGGCAGCCATGGCACACTCTCTGCCCGTTCAGGGCGGTGTTATCTTTTTATACTAAAAACTACTTACATGATGTTTACAATTATTTCCCAATTACTATCATCTATGTTAAACAGTGAACTTCTACTCTAAACCAATCCAAAAGTGCCAACTCCACAATAGAAAATGGAGATGAAGAAGAAGAACAAAGAAAGACCAAACACGTGCTTTTTCCTCCATCTTGTGTTCTAAACTTCCCATTCCCAAAAATCCTACAATCTATATTTTCACTTTATGATAACACTACTTAAACTACTGTGACTTTTAGGTTCTCATATAAAGCTGGTAATTTGTTTCAAGGGCTATAATCAAACCCACAGATGTTTTGGGCATCATTCCAGGGTCTCAGAGCCCCCTGACCAGGGTCTCAGCAACTCTGGACTCCCAAAGGGATGTCTTAGACTCCAACACAAAGTGTTAGAAATAATAAAGAAAACTGATTCAAGATGAAAATCATTGTTCTCCAGATTAGAAGGAGCTTGATTATAATTGCACCTTCCTGTTCATGTTGGTATTTAACCTGGCTGGGCAGGAGAAAGGGCTCCAGGTACAAAAGAGGCTGAGAACTTCTGTGCCAAACAAAACAACCACATTACTGCTTTCCTCAGAGCAAGTCAGATGCAGATCCAAAGAAAGATTTATAATCTCCTTTTTCATGATCTCTAGACTTCTTTTTCTGCCTTTCACAGTTCTTTGAAGATCCTTGCTGGACTGAAAAAATATGTATACATGTAAAAGTATTTTTTTCCTCACTGGCCTACATCTGTCCTTTCAAGCTCAGCACCAATGTGTTGGCTTTGGATTTCAGTATTTGCTCTGGGAGGAATGGCCCAGTAGACATCTGGAAAAAGTAGAGTTAACTGTAGTAATCTCAAACCTATAAAAAATGGCTGTGTTTAAGAAAGGATCAAAGGACTTACCTTCCTTTGCTTCTAGGACTTTGATCTTTTTTGGATCACTGGCAATCGAAAGTTACTTCTGATAGCTCTATGAGGGCTCATGAAAGGGAATGTGATCTGTTTATTCCACTTATCACGGGCTGATAAACATAATGCAAAGCCATAATTAGCAGCAATGATTAAAATATCAGTAGCCACAGTCAAGGCTGAAATGGCTGGTGACTGAACTCTCTGTGCATTATCCTGATGTGCCAAGGCCAGACCTTGTTGTTGTCCCTGTTCCATGGACAGAACTCACCAAGATTGTTAATCAACACATTTCATAGGTCCTTTCTACCCACGCAATTTCTCTTCTTGTTCCAGGACTGACAGACTTAATAGCTGCTTTTAAAATTGGAGGGAACATGAAGAAAGACCTAATTTCTAGCATGCATTATATGTAGAAATATGAGTGTTAGCTGGCAGGCAGTCTTTTTTTTTCAAAAATATAGTTTTGCAATCCAGCTTGTATGAAAGGCAATTTTACCCAAAGGCAGTGCTGCTCTGAATGTCACTCTCTCCACTCTCAAAGTAGTTCAGGGCTGCTCACCACTTCATATCAACCTGTCAGGAAGGAAGGAAGGAAGGAAGGAAGGAAGGAAGACTGATTTCAGTGTCTGGAATTTATTTAATTATTATTTAATATGATGAGTTAAGCAATTCAGGAATATAAGTTGTTCTTCATAATTTCAATTTAAATAAAAAAATCTTCTGATTAGTTTAATCCAGAAGGGCTGTTGCTCTACCTACTCCTTATGAAGTATATCTTCACTGTTTTCTCCGTTGGAGTCCAACCTATGGAGCATTTGATCTTTGTTGTTTTCAAGTAAAGGCTTGAAATTTCACCATGGTGAATTTGTCTCACTTGTTCTAATATTAGAAGATTTAACATGAAGACATCCATTTTCAGAGACTGACAAATACAAAAAGTACATTTAGTTCAGTAATCAGATTTAATTCAAGCTCCAGTGAGTAGGAGAACAATGGTCCATCAACAAAAGTAGCTTAGAGGTTTTTGCTGTTCTCCACATTTTTCATAAATCTTGTAAAGAAAATTCTGTGAAGGATCTGAATTTCTATCCTGCAGAGCACAGAAATTGCTGATGAGTCAGTCTTACAAGCTTGCATGAACATGTATGTTGTGGGATTTGAGTTGAGGATGCATAGGCACAGGCACACTCAAAGCATATCCAGGAGTTTCTGGTTGCAGTCTAGTTGCAAGGATCTTGGGTTTCCAAGGGTTCTGCCAAGGCTGAAACATTTGCAATCATTAAAAAAAAATAAAACAAAACAAAAACCACTGAAAGCCAGGCCACTTCAAGTGCTCCGTGTTTTGAGGCTTGCCTCATTTTTATGTCTAGTGAAGAATCATAATAATACCAGTGCATACAGATTCCACTTCAACTGCAAAACTTGCCCATGACATAGTGGGAAAGAGGTTAGAAGTTTTTGGCCCCATGAACACCTTCTCAGCTCCGCACAGGAAAGTGATGCTCCAGTGCCTCCTCGTGGCTTCCTCCTCCACAGACAGGGGTCATCCCAGCAAGATATGGTGCCACTGCTACCTTGTGTTTGCTTTGTGTATTGAACTATTCTTTTTTTCTCTTTTTAATATCATAAACAGAGAGCTCTGGGAATGAGTTTGTGAACAGAGTTAGTGCTTGGATCTGATGAACAGCTCTGGCCCAGCTGGAGCTGCAGCTCACTGTGCTGCATCTGGTGCCCTGGACGGGATAGGGTGGTTTGCCTGGTGAGACCCACTTTGAGATGGTCAGTAGGGTAAGTGCAAACACAGTCCTCAGCCTTCCTTTCTCCTCTCTAGCCACAGCACCTTCCCCAGAACTGCCAGCAGTCACCTTCATTTGCTCAAGACTCACCCTTCTGTTAGGAATAGGCATCTGCAAATGCCATAAGAGGAGGGAGAGGCAAAAAAAAGACACGTCTTGCATTTAAATATAGGATACCACCTTGCACAGTCATGCTGAAGTGTCATAATGTACTGATGAACTCAGCACTAATGAATGGGGACAGGCAGCCTGAGCAACCACCCCTACTCTCTCCTTAGACATGGCCCCGTATTTATTTTAGAGTCTCCTCACAAACCACATTATTTTCCATGTTTAGCTGAAACTGCAGCAGTACACACCACCTCACACAGACCCTGGTAGCTTAGGATAGTGTGGGGTAGAGCAACTCCACCATGGGGCACTCTTCTGGGAATGGGAGGGAAAGGGACACATAGGCTCCTTTGCTGAGGACTTACATGCTGAACTCAGGTCAAGGTTCAGCACCAATCCTCTAAAACTTTCCTTTCCTGAACTGAGACTGAAGGAAGACTTTTAAGCATTTCAGGCTGTGTGAGGCTTTGTCCTTTGTACTTTTCAGGTACTTGGCAGAGCACCTCAAAGTACCCAGACTCCCAGTACAAATCCAGAAAATATCAAACATTTCAGCAGAAAATAAAAAAAGTCAGACTTGATGTTATTCAGATTAAAGGGAATTTACTAAAGAAGAACCAGAGAGGTGGTAGGTACCTTATCCCTGGAAACAAACATTCTAAATTTTGAACTGTTTGTGTATGTTGTATCATTATGTGTGTTATAACCAGCCTTTTTTAAAATGAACTTGGAAAAACCATCTCTCTTTGATAATGTCTACTGGGAAGATAAGTTTGAGAAAAACTGCTGCCTTAAGCATTTTCAGGGATTTAAGTGCCTGGAAGTCAATCTAAAGTCTTGATTTAATTTCTTGCATTTTGACAAGGCTATAATTAGCTTTAAACTTGTGAAGATCAGCAAAGCTGAGACAAGCAAGTTGTCTGTAGCTGGGACCATAGTTTTGCTGGGAGTCTCATGCCAAATCCTCCCAAGCACCTTTCCTATACAGTGTCTTCTGCTAATTTTTCCTATGATAAAAATCAACTACAAAAGCCTAACTTAGTCACCAAAAAAATCTAGGTTTTCCTTTCAGTTTTCAGCTTTGAAAAGTGTCCCTCTAACTTCCAGTGCAGATATAGCTTGATTTTAGATACCAATATGATAAAAACTGTCCTTCTCCTTTACTATTCACCAGCATTTGTAACCTGCTTGTGTAGCCCCAAACTCCACACATGCACTGTATTTAGGAGCTGTGAATTTCTGTACAACTCATTTCCTGCAGTCTCAGACAGACTGTAGGACATGGAATTTGCTTAAAACTCAAGTGGATATGTTTTATGTCAATATGTTTACACATCAAACAAAACTGAAATGCTACCTTACCTTGGAAATATATTCCAACTCAATTTACCAGGAAAATGTCATGGGTAAATATCACAGCCCAGCCTCTACACAAATGTACTTTATTCCTTCCGTGACATGTTTGAGATTGAGCATTCTTTTGAGAAATGATATTTCTGGATACAATTGAGGTCTAGGAATTACACTTCTTGTTAAGTAGTGATTTATTTCTGCTATTCATCTCTGCATTTCTCTTACAATAGTATGCACGAGAGAATGGTCTTGTCTGTGGTAATGCTAGAAAAAGAATCTGCTTACAGAGTTTAAAAAGTACATTTTAAGTATAACAAAAACTATCCATGTCATGATATTAACAACAAAAAATGTAATTGAAGATATTAAAAAGGCATACATTTCTCCTTTGCTATCTTCCTGGTTTTGGTGTATTTTTATTGTTTGGTTACTTTGCAACCATTTTAAAATGACACCTCTGTCAGAGATCTTTCTCCAAGCAACATTGAAGAACCCACTCTGTCATCCTAATCACAAGAATTTCTGTCCCTCTAAGTATCCTGAAACAGTGTGCTAGGATTATTCATGAAATTCCAGGGTGAAAAATACAAATAAAAGTATCAAAACTGTTTTGACTTCTCTTTATGTTAACCTTTGATGCTTCTAAACACTGTGAGCAAGGAATCTTCTTTTATTTCATATCTTGGCAACATGAAAGAGGAGGCTGAAAAGAATGCTACCTCGGGACTTACATACTTCTGTCACAACTCTACTTTATAGGACTTACTTCATGTCACAACATTAAATTTATTTGAATGAAGGGTGTTATGTGTTCATATCTGCCTAAAACGAATGGGAAGAGACATGAAAGGCAGCAAATTTTAAAGCATTAGACATTTTTATAGCTAATGAGTTCACTCTATTAAACTAGGAAATATAATCTATTACATTAGAAAAGATAAACACAGATGCTTTATTTATAAAAAAAATTCTTTTAGTCTTATAATATTAATCAGTTATGAAACCAAGCCATGTTGGTTAAAGGTAGATAGAAATGTTTATTCTCCCTCAGAATTTCCCTGAAGAATTTCTTCCAAAGTTTTTGGCAGAGAAGACACAAAAACTCACACAGGCACATAACATGCTCTAACACAGTAGATTCCATGCTGTTGCAATTCCTTGTGAATGGCATGAGGAAATTTCAATACACTGGCTGTACTGTTAAGGCAGGAGATACCTTTAGCTGCTGAAAACACAGTCCTGCAGTTTTACCCTCACTGAAGCAGTGTGTACAGCTGTTTTTCAAGCAGAGAGTGCTGCATGATGCCATTCAGTGTGTGTTATAGTCTGTTAAAGGCCTAGAGTGTTTGCAATTCTTGACTTACAATGTCTCCTTCTATCCTTCCATAGCAGGGAGCAAAGGGAAACACAGAACGACAGCTCCCCTCTACTGGCTGTTAGCTCAGTCAAACTGAAAGGGGTCACATAAACATTCAGTCACCTTTAATTCCATCTCACAGAAGGGAGAAACATCTGTTTCCTGGGGACTGTCTTTCTCCTCAGAAAAAAAAAAATGTACCCAACAAAAACTAACAAACAAAACCCCTAAAAAGCCCAAAAACAACACAAAACAAAACAAAACTCCCTTCCTTTGTTGTTGAGTACATAACAGAGTGAAAGACAAGACAAAAGCATAAGGAATGGGGCATTGCTCGAGGTTAGAAAAAAATGCTAAAAATTTTGAACTAGCTATTACCCAGACTATCATCTTTATGGCTTGATGTGGCATGTTACATTGAAAAAAAGTACTGCTTTGAATTTGTATAAAGAAAACAGAAAAATAGTTTTCGTTACTCATCTATCAGCTTTTGCCTCATTCTATATTTCATAATTTATTTTCCCCTCAGGAATATTATTTTCTTCAGAAGGAAGACAATCCATTTTTCACATGGATAAATAAATTTGCATGTATGCAAATACATTGCATGTATGCACTCGAGATTTTTATATTGCTTAATGAGCCATTGCACACTTTTCAAGCAACTCAATTAACATATTTTCTTTATTAAATTTCCTTTTCTAAATGTAACTTTCTTTATAAATCTGCCACCTGTACATCACTTGTTTATGTTGAGAGATTTCAACATAAGCAAAAGGTGACTCTAATTTCATCCTTCAATTTCATCTGTCTCCTTGATAATTTTGCATCTCTGCTCTTCATTACAGACTCAAGAGCTCTCTTTCTGCCTAATCACATTGCTTATTCTTTTAAAACAGAATATTTACATTATATAATGCCTGTTAATCTGAGATATCATTCTTCTGTTCTATTGCAAACTTCTGTGAACAGTCATCTGTATGCATTTCTAGCAGCATCATCCTATGATGCATATCCTTTCATAACTGCCTAAAGGGAGAACTTGGTGCATAGATACAGCATAGGTAGAGCTGCAAATGTCACCCAGCTCTGCTAACCTGGCCGTGGTAAGACTGTTGGCACTGTTTTCTAAATATGTCCTCTAGCTAATCTCCCCAAGTCTTATTCCATGCCTCAAAACAGATCAAGGACTTTAGGTTAAGCCAAGAAAACATCCAACCTTTTTTTATAGGCACAGAATTTCCCACCCAACAGTGCCCACACTTTCTGAGGTCTGGAATAGTTACAATTACCTCAAATTGACGTATTTCATTGTTTTTGCAGGCATATGCTCCATTTTTTTAGGTGCACTACAGCTTGAGATACAGACCTCCATCTCACTGTGTGCTGCAAGACATGGCTCAAATAAAAGTTGGTGCTGTCAAGGAAAGAACATTTAATTTCTCTTTCAGAAGAGCTAATGCACTCTCTTAAGGAAACTTACAGGTATTCTGTTAATGATGCTTTACTCCTAGGAAGGATTCTCCTGCAACTTGAATTTTAAAATTGAACAGAACCATTTAGGTTTAATTAATTGATACAATAAATTCTCAGTGGGAGCATTTTGTTTGAAGTTTCCATTGATTTCTAAATTTGAATTTACAGTAACCATGAAATTTAAGTTCCACAAATGCATATTCTGTGAAGATGTACATTTTGGCTAAAAAAATAAAAATAAAACTAATAACTGTATCATGTTTCTTATTTGCTACATGACTCCAATGACTCTCACAGACACATTAGTTTCTCTACATTTTATCCAAAGGAAATAAAAATAGATGTAGTCTCTCAGAGGCATGAATCAGTGCAGAGCCTCCTCTGAAGTCTAGGCAGGATGACATGCAAGATCCACAGTGTATGTCACCTCCGTCTGCAGAGACACAGAAATAACAGCTTTGGTAGCAAGCCAAGACAGCTCCTCACTAAGCAAAACCTGACAATTCTATTGTTTCATTATTTTCTCACTTCTTTTCTTCAACCCCCATCTTTCACTGTGTCTTGTATTCCCAAGACTATTAACTACTGAGATTGGATATTAATGCATTTTTACTACATTTGTACAATAAATTCTTTTGTAACGAAAGTGTTTTAGTCTATTTTAACAAGAACATGGACAAGATGTACAATAACTGAAGACCCAGAAAGTTCACATGCTTCCTTCAGAAAGCACAACTGTTTTACCATTCATGTAATTTCTGTGGTGTGGGGCACCACAAATCTTCGGGAGAAATTTTCTTGAGGTGACATCCAAGTCTCTGAGATTTCAAATCAGAAATACGTTGTTTGCATGGGTGTTTCCTTCATAGCAGATCCCCATTAGAAGATGTTCTTGCCATGTATTATTCCTAAAGTTTGGCTTAAGCATGATCTATCCCTTGTGAGCTGAATCCTGAATATTCATGCCTCTTAAAGGAGGCAATCCACGCCACCAGTCTTCCAAAATGCATTTCTCAGACTGGTTCTCAGGAGTAGTGGGATGGTAGAGACTGAGCTAGTACATGGCACTCAGTTTCTACCAAGCTGGGAGAACTTTCTAGCTTCCTTCACCTCTCTCCAGCTGATCCATGCACCAGGAGTTCTCCTATTCTGTGTTTGGAAATAATGCACTAATCTGGGTGACGTCCACTGCCAGCCATGCCCTTCCCACCCCAGCACTCCTAGATCAAGGCAAGGAGGGCACAACCTCACTGAAGGGAAGTCTGTTCTCCTCCAAATGACAGATAAAGAACTCCCTGGGCATTCCACTGAATAGTGTGAGGTTTCTTTTCTTTTGTTGTTTCTTTTTTAACCTGGCAAAGAATACTAAACTTATGGAAATCAGCTGTGAAGTTCAGGCAATCATGCAACATTATAGACAGTTGGGACATTGAAAAATTCAAAACAGATATGAGTCACTTACTAGGATCATTTTTAAGATGGCAGAAATACATTTCCCCTCACCTAGAACTTAATCAGTGGTTTAAGCAGTTATAGATTTTTAATGGGAATTGACCTTACTTTGTTTTAATTTTGCATCTTTCAATTCTTTCTTTGTAAAGCAGGATGCTTTTTGCCATATGTTAAAGTTTTTCCTCCATGCCATTGTTTCCCTTAACACTGACTTGCTCACCACATCTTGAAAACTCTCTGGAGAGGAGCTGGCTTGCTTTGGGGTGTTTGGAGCTCCTTACTCCTGACCCTCTCACAATAAGTCCTTTCCCTAGGTTAGACATAGTTTTGCTTCATTGCCACTGCCTTTTGCAGAGGGCTTCATAATGGTACACTGGAACAAATTTCAGAATATCTAAGGGAACAAAATAATTTTATTGGCTAAATTATTTTGCATGGGCATCTCAGCCATCCATACAGCAGGGATTAAAAAAATGCAAGAAAGGGATATGCAAGACAGCTAGGGGAAGGGAATACTATTGTGGCTACTCTGCAAGACATTCTTGCTTGAGAATGTGAGACTCAGTTCTTCCACTCTAGATTCTGGGACTCACAGTTGTGCTTCTCTGTCATGCCTCTGCTTAGTATTGTCCTTTCTAGTCTTGGCACTGCAGATATCTGTTGCCAACCTGATGTCTTATTTTGTAATACACCTCAGCAAAAGTAGGCAGTTGTAGAGCTGACTCTGACAATGATCTGTTAAATGTCTGGCAGCTCATAAGGGATTGCTCTGCTTTGGAAGACATAATTAATATTACTCCAAATGTGTGGGAGGTGTTTCACCTTCATGAATATATTATGACATATTTTCACATTCAAACTCATACTATCAGTTTCTGCCTATTGGAGATGTTTCTATCAAATATTTCCCATCAGATCACATGCAAAATAAGTAATTTGCTTTTACTGGTATTGCAGCACCCTTTTTACCCTTCTTTCACCACAGTTTATAATCTTCTCACTTTTTGCCCATCATGACAATCTTCCAATGAAACTCTGAAACTGGACTACATAATTAAACAAGTCATTCAATACAGAATAAATGTCACAGTATTTATATGAGTATATAGTCCGTACCAGTCTCTGTTTACGGAGCTTTGCTCTGCTTCTTATCCTCATTTTCATATCTTTGCCTTGCTTAGGCTTTTAGGGTCCCAGTCCTGATCTGAAAGAACAATATATTGTCAAATCAGTGAGGTCTCATCCTTACAGTTAATTATACATACAGATCTTTATGGATTTTGTACTCCTGAAATAGTGTAGGAAGCATGTGGCAGTGGTGAAAAGATAGAAGTCTAAACAGAGAAAAAAGATAAGGATTAAAAACTCATACAGTGCAATCAAGGTAATGAAAACAGAGAACCAAAAATAACACTT
Organism: Toxostoma redivivum; assembly: GCA_013397375.1. Classification (NCBI taxonomy): domain Eukaryota; kingdom Metazoa; phylum Chordata; class Aves; order Passeriformes; family Mimidae; genus Toxostoma; species Toxostoma redivivum. The sequence continues at coordinate 18,355 of VXBI01007751.1, read as the reverse complement.
TTCAAGGACCTTAACTTAGTACTCAGATTGCAAGTAAATCAGAAAGAAATAAAATATTTTGCAGTATTTGACAAGGATTTTCCTGAATCTTTTGCAGATGTTCATCACCATTGCCAGTTTTAGGTCCATAAAGTCTAACAGAAAAATGTCATGCCTTATTTTGTAGTAACAGGGCCTTTAATTCATCCAACTTGCTGAAGCACTGTTAGAAGACAGAGTATAGGAGAGCACTAAAGCTTGTATGGTACCTCAGCAAGGTAAGTGAAAATCATAGAAGAAAATGTAAGTCAGTGTACTTGTGAACATGACAACTTGACTTTGAGTCCTGTGCTTGTGGTTTTTTGTCTGTGCCTACCTCTTCCCATTTACCTCATCCCACAGATCTTCTCAAACCTGGTCTCATCACAATAGAGATCTGAGCACTGCCTCTTCCCTGTCAGCCAAAGCTAACCTCACTCTGTTCTTATCCTGAAAAGGTAAGAGGTCCATCGAACTCTACTGCTCTATGCTACAGCCCCTGCTACCTGCTTTAAACTAATCCAGTATAATCCTTGAAAAAAACAATCCCTCTTGCAAATTCCTGTTCTCCTGCTCATGTGATTGCTAATCCAAAATCCAAGAATGTTTCTGCTGTCATTTAAACCTCTGTACTATTTGAAGTGATTTCTGTTCTGACCTGCCAATGAGGTTAGTCCTGGACTAGAAAGGAATTAACTCCTTGTCAAATGGTAGTTATATGGTAGTACTGAAGTAAAGTCACACTGAGGAGGGGAGACTTTGCCTGTGGAGTGTTTCTGAAGGAGTAGGAATTAACATTAGGCTTCTTGTTTCTGTAGGGCATTGTGTATTGCTCTTTTGACACATGAAACAAAAGCACAAATACATTTATATTTAGAATTTAGTGAAGTGGTTGGGCATCACTGGTGAGTACTTCTCTCACTACTGTATTTTGAACAGTTCCTGAGCTCCTCTGCAAAAGCAGAAGGTTGTCTCTCATAGCCCACTGAACTACTCTGACCAGAATCTTTACAGTTAGTTCTGCAGCAAAGTCAGAACTATCATCCATAGCAGCATGACAGCTAGAGTAAGAAACATGTTTTATGGTATCAAGTCCTCCCTCACTCTCAATGACACATTTCTCCCTTCTACTCCCAAAAAGCTTCCTCCACCTCTGCCCCTTTTTGAAGGGGCTCCAATATTAATCACTTGCTTCCACCTAATTTCTGTTCATCTCATTCAAAAAATTAATTCAAATGTTATCTCTATGATGCTTACCTTAGACTGACTTAACCCCAGATTTGTCTTCTCATATATCAAGTAAAAATACATTATTTTTCTGACATCTCATGCTTTTGGAAGGGATTCAGAAGGCACTAGAAAAATGTTGAATTTCATGGCAATTGTTTTCTGTCTATTAAAGTCTCTGGGTTTTCTTGTGTGACCAGGGATTGTTGGGTTCATCATGCCAGCCCATGGCACAGTCTCAGCGTTTCTCAGGTACCTCTAAGAGAATGAGGAAGCTGAGGAGGGCAGGCAGGAGGCAAGGGTGCTTACTAGGTAAAAATCAGTGTATACCTGGACAGGAGGCCTTCTTTAGATATATCACACAGTACAGCAGTTACTCATATCTAAATAAAAACTTCTGCTCAAAATGAAGAGATTTGTGTGATATATATATATCCTTAATCTGTTATGTTTTATAGTTTAATATAATTGATGATGCCCAGAACTTGTGTCTCCTTTGAGACATATAAAAGTTACAGGTTTTCTCTGGCTTGATAACGTGAGTTTAAAATGCTGCATTCTATTATGCCTATCTGTCTTAATACTAAATTAATAATATGTTAATAATAATAATATAATTTGACATTTAAATATTTTTCTCTATTATTAGTATGCTTCTTCCTTTGCTGAAAATTGTAATTGACCCAGTGATTTCAACAGAGACTGAGCTTTTTTTTCTGGTAGTATGTTCATTACAAATGGTTAATTCCTCTCAGTATATTCACCAAAAAGTAAGGCAGAAGCAGACCTGTCTGAGGGAGAAGTACAGGAAAGACTTAATATTGCTTTGTGTTGTTGATGTTGAAGAGCACGTAGATAATTTGTTTTCTGTTAGATGTTTGCATTTACGACCACACATTTTTTGCCAGGCTGAGATCTCATACTTTGACTGCCTGCCTTATCACTCCATCACCAACTCTTTCCTGCTGAACCTTGACCTGTAGAGACCAGTTCACCCTAGAGAAAGGGGAAAGGGTAGTTTGGTCTCCTGGTCCTTTTGATCTAATCTTTTCTTCTCAGACTTTCAGGCAGATTAACAGAAGGTGAAATCTGCTACTTTTTTTGTGACTTTTCTGTATTTTATATTTGTTCTTTCCTCTGACAGAAGAATATGTAAATGACACTTTCTGGAATGTGAAATTATATTATTGGATTATAACTGATGATATGAAACTCTATCATATAGAAACTTCTATAATATAGAAGATAATCAGCTGTTTTATAAAGCTATATGATTTGTTAAACTGATGGCAAAGCTACAAAGGCAGTTCTGTAGATTTTGAATACTCTTAGTCAAAAGATGCCAGAGTGCTGAGGACTTTAAATGCAACAAAATTGCTTTAAAAGAATGGTACAGATAATAAAAATCCTTTTGTTCCTCTGCCTTATGACTAATATTGCCATCCATTCAGACCTATCCCTTCTGGCTATAATGGCACATACTTTGATGATCAGAGGTACCAGATGAAAGGATTGTAGTTACCACCAGCAGTGGCAAATACTTTGATGTAACACTTTTGCCCAAACCTGCACAAAACCATAATAGAGTAGCACAAAAGTAAATTAATTTAAAAAGACAACATTCTTTAGTGTTGTTAATGTCTTTAATGTAATTAAAGTCTTTAAAGTTGTCTGAGACTATTTGGATTCCAGTTGTATATATGACAGAAAAATTAGACTTTGCAGTTTTGAATGACTTTTAAATAAGCATTGTGGGATTTAAAGAGAAATGATACTAAGTCCTGATTAGTTGAGCAAAAGTGTATGCAGTTTTCTCACTTATCTGGAAAACCAAATTTAAGTTTTTCCAGATTTTATTCACCAAAAGGATAGTTTTACTTTTTTCTTTTTTTAAAAATTTGTTTTTAATTCCTGCTGGGGTTATAAGTATGCAAAAAAAAAAAAAAAAAAAAAAAGCAAAAAAGACAATAAATGGGTAATTNGTAAAAAAAAAAAAAAAAAAAAAAAAAAAAAAAAAAAAAAGCAGAGACCAGCTGGGGAATCCATGGTGTAATGGAGTTGCTGAAAAACAAAGAACTTTTAATGTATAAAATAACAAATGTAGAAAAACCATGTGGTACAAGGGGCAACCTCCAAAGACCCCAAAACCCACAAATCACACGCATGTATAGATGGGGTAGAGGGCACAGGATCCAATCAATAGTGAGGATAGGGAACAAAACCATATATGTAGCTGGCAGGCAGCCGACCACATATTGAACCAAGAACAACATCTTATTTGTAGCAAATTGGTTAACATATTAGTTCCCATGAGACAACTCTTCTGTCTTTTTTCTTGCCACAACCGAAGGATTTCCTTTCTCCTAGCCAGGTGCCCCCCAGGGTTTGAAACTGAAGTTCTCTGCTTCTGCAGGTGAAGGCAGCTCCCTGTCCCTCCCCATCTGACCCATTTCCACAGTAGAGTTTCAATGGGAGCACAGAAGGCAATAGCTTATGTGGTCACATAGGATATCACTAGCAGAACCCAAAGAAAGGCCTGCAGGATCCAATTGCACCCACACTGTATGAACCAGCTCTGTAATGGAACTGTGATCTCCTTTCTGTGCAGTTTTCTAAACAGTGAAAGCACAAGGTGCTCCCGAGCTCAGCTGTATTGCAATGCCTATTTGTCTATTCTGGATATCCTCAAGCTGATGAATGAGCCTCCTAAACCTAACAGAACATTATTCAGTGCTGTCCTAGCCCAGTACCTGCACATGCAGTTCACCTTTGCCCACATTTCTGTTCGATCTTTCTCCCTGCATTACTCACCTAATGCTGTTATTTGGAGCTCTCTGCAGGTCTGACAGTTACAAAGCATGGAACACATTTATTTGCCCCACTTTCCCTTTTAATCATGTGAATTGATTATCTCAGGCTGACCTCAATAAGGCCCCTGCAGCTGTGAGCCACCAGAGCAGATAATGGAGATGACTAACTCCCAGTTTCTCAGGTAACTTCTCATGTTTCATAAATGACAACACAGTTTATCATATCTATTAACTCACATTGCATTTTTCCCAACAGTTTAATTATGAACCAATAAAACTTTTTTTAGGAGGTGTTTGGGCCTTTAAGTATTTGCCAATTAATTACAATCTGCATGTACCATATTGTGGTCTGATTCAAACATCTGCTCTGTGTTCTCAGTGTTCTGGAAATTGTTTATTTTTAGATGGTATTTTCATCCACTTGTGTAAAAGTAATGCCATGTTAGGACTCACATGCTCTCCATGGTTCCTAGACTTTTAGCTTTCTGTCAGAAGAAACATATACATGTCCTCAGGATCAATGTGTGGGAGATGAACATTTTGTTGAACACACACTTCCCTTTAATAAGGCTCTGAACCAGCTGACTTGACAAAGCTAATTGTTAAGTTTCCTCTCCACAAATAAAACATTTTGCATTTTACTTTAGCTACAGTATTGTCCAGTGACTAGATGTGAATAGCTGTTATAACAAGCCATTATTTCTGCATAGACTATTGGAAATTTATCTTGTGCAGAACACCAGAACAGAGGGCTGCATGTGCTTTGTTTTACTGAAGCTTTCAAGTTGCTTAATGAACTGTGATCTTTAAAGAAGTCTGACTTTGATAGCTTTATGTCCTATCACATTCTCATCAAAACCAGTGCTAGGCAAGGATCATATTACTGTTCAAAAGCTTTGTTAATGAATTATAAGCAATATGAGACGACATGGCTGTGTCCTGCCATTTTTTCCTACTCTTCAAAGCTCAGCCTTAATTCCTTCTGCCAAAGCCCATCTGCAACTCCAAAACCTTTGCTTAGGGAAGGAAACTCTAAAAGGCTACCACAGTCTTACAATCTCTCAGGTTCACCCATAATCTTAAAAGACTCAGCCTCTAGCCAGTAGTGATAACACTTTGTATTTGCATTTGCAAAATTGATGTTTGTAGTTTTTTTGTGAGCTAAGTTCCTAATTGCAACTGGACTTCCAGTGTGCTAAATTTGCTAGAAGGCAGCAGGATGAGATGGATTCTAGACCTGCCTTTCTGAATGACTAGACTTCAGTGGCCTTTGATTCATTTATCTATAAAGGGCTATAAAAGTTGGAAAATAGCACTATGTATTACCAGGAATGGGTGTGTATGTGTGTGTGGAAAGGGACGGATATAAAATGCTTTAGAACATATTTAAACTGCAGGGTTAAGCACAAAACCAAAACTGATGTGTCTGAGAATAAGAAAAAGACCATTAAAAAAACCAAGCAACCCAAAACAACAACAATCCCACAAAAAATAAAGTTCCTTTTGGTCTTATGTGGGTTTTTAGGGCATAGAAGGAAACTTGGAAAGATCATAACATAATCTCACAGAGTTCACTGCCAAGCATCTGTGACTTTGTGAAACAGGCCACTTTCCACGGGTGAAAATCTGCTATTTTGATTTATCGTCATGTGAAGGACTCCATCCTTTTGAAATACAGTAATTATCAAAAGTACAGTTCTAAGATGGAGTTCCATAGTGTCTAGCAGGTGATAGTACAGGGCCCAGATGTGGCTTTTCCCTCTTTACCACTGCCAATGGAAGGAAGAAACCAGATGCTGGGACAAGTATTCTCTAGTTTTCAAGAGAAATTAGCACATCCAGCCACAACCAGCACATTTTATTTGTCGTTTCAGAAGACAAGTTTGCACTTTTTTCTGTTTGCACTTTGCACTGTTTGTTGATCTTTATTTTCAGAGGTCTTCCAACAGATTCCCACCAAGAAGTCTTTTCTCAAAAAGCTTCAAAAAAGTGCTGAAAGAGCACAGTCTAAAAATGCTGAGCCCAGAAAGTCCTTTCTAGAATAATCTAATATAGAATCTTTCTAGCAGTCTCATCCTTGTCCAATTCAGTTGCAAATTTCGCTATACTATAGAGTTGCAATAGACTGAGTTATCAGTTAATGTACCCTTCCCTTGCTCTAACATTTTCTTCAAAAATTTGAAATTATTTTTGAGATATTTATTAAATAAAATTGTCTCAGTTGCAAAAACTCCAGTCTCAGTGAGAAAGAAGCACACAAGTGTTAGCCTGAGGAGGGGTGAAGATTTGAGAGAATGTGATAAAGAGTGAAAATTTAGTGAGACTAAGGGTCTAGGTTAAAACACAAACCCAAAGACAGATGTCAAACTCAGTAGAACAAAAATAACTAGTTTGACTACATTATTGCAAGTGCAGGTCACCTTCTAATCTTTCTATCACTTGGCTAAGCTGTGTGGCTTTTTCTCTAATGGAATATTAATCCAGTTAAGTTGTAATTAGCAAAAACAATTGTCACTTAAATGACAGAAACCAGAGATAATTCTCAAAAAGGTTTGCATGTGGTCTTCTAATTACAATTACAGTTCTAAGTGAACTTGCACAGCTCTCCTTTATGGTGGCTGTAACTATTATTCAACAAGGTTTTAAAAAAACATTAACTGGCAACACATACACACTATCAACCATATTCACGCTCATAGATACAGCCTGAAGGTTACTTAGAACATCAGAGTTTTTTTAAATCCATATCTAGAGGGCTTGTAACTTGTTGGCTGCCCTAGCAGCTGATCTAGCTGGGGCTGTGCTTTATTGCCATGCTCTCCAGTCTGCCTCATGGTGAGATCAGCTGCATTGCCCAGCCAAACCCGAGGAGTTCTGGATACCAAATGCATATTCAGATAATTTTCTAAACTGCAAGGGTCCAGTACAGGTGCCCTGCCTCTTTTTTTTTTTTTTTTTTAATTAATTTTTTCTAGTGAAATGCTCTCTCACCAATCCTGAGATTTTAATGGTTAAAATTAATTATGCATTAGTCTCTGGAATTTAATAGATACTATTTAATATGCATTTTTTTTATTTACTTCTTGCCTTCTCACTACAATGTGTCAACAGTCATCACCTCCCAGCAGAATGCTGTAGACGTTCATTTTAGCAGTACAACTCTTACACCTACGTTATATATATATACATGTATAATATGTGTATAAATATATATAAATATACATATATAAGTAACCTACATTATTTGCACAGTGCCCCATAAAATTAACTGTCTGAATAATTGAAATAATAACATGTAGTCACTAAAGTTCAGTTTAAATTGGTTCAATCAATACACAATTTCTCTGGAAGAAGTGAAATATTAGTACAAAACCTGAAGCCTCTGAAGAAATTTCCCAGTTTCTCCCATGCCTTGTGTCCAGCAAAAATTTATTTTGTTACTTTGAATGCTAATGTTCACCATTAGCCTTAGAAAATTAAAGTTCAGATTGCTTACCATACTTCTGATATATTCCTACAGACACCCTCTTCAATACTGCAGTCCAGAAGGTACTGAACAGCATTTTTTCCTGCTTTATGTATGTTCATATATATAGATAGATGAGAGATAAAAGCAGTGGTGAAAATCTAGTGTGTGTGCAGAGCTCCAATCCTACTGATAATTTTTTGTTAGTTGTTTTAAAAATTCAAAAGTAGCTACGGATCATTGCCAGGTTACTGCTGCTTAAAAATAAAGAAAAATGGCAAGAGGCATAGGGAAGAAGAGAGGGAAGGAGAAAGCAAGGACTGTACGATGGATTAGAATAGAATAATTTCTGTGTTCAGTCTTCCTATTGGCAAGTAATTACAGATAAGATTACAAAAGAAAAGTTAAAATTTTCCCATATAAAACATCAGAGACTTTGCTCAAATATATTAATTAGCTCATAGGTGATGGATTTTAATAATGGAGAAACAGGTTATAAACTCTTTTGGCACATGCCAAAGAGAAGATTTGAATCCACCACCTCAAAGCATGCCTCATGGCACACAACTAGTGTATGCAGTGAGGGATGCTCAGTTCTTGTTCCAAAGTCCATGGCTTAGGCTCACATATGCTGAAGAGTGTGGTAAGAGCAGAAGAACAAACAAAATTCCCATAAAAGTTTATTACATATCCTGTTTTGGCTACAGTGAACTTTGGTAAAGGGTGACAGTAATTACCTGTTCTTGGGTCTCAGTTTACTTTCATATTTGCTCACCTCATATTTTCCTCCTCCTTTTCTGGAAATGCTCCAATGAGTGTAAAGAAAGATGTTCAGCACTTTCAAGAACAATCTAGTGTGAAGATGAAAATAATTAACCTGAGATATTCCCTCAGCTATGGAAAGAGAAAAGCTGAAACATAGGGGAAGGCTCTGGCAAATACAAAATGTTCATATGATGCTACAAATGAGCATGATGGATTTTGCAGAGAGCTGACATAGTACAGCTTTGCAGTGGGATCAGGAAGGGCTGGCAGGGTGAGCAGCAGCTGGGTGCTAGCCCTGACAGAGAAACTTCTTCTGGAAAATATTTTTATCTCTCATATCAAAGTGCAAAAGGCATCCTAATACAGAGATATCCAGTCTTTTGCCCTGTAGTATTGTCCAAAATCTCTTATTTCAGCAGGAAGAACTATAGCTAAATCTGCAGACAACACAGACATATCCTATTTTATACTTATTGCTCCTAAGAACAAGTCAAAATCCCACAAAACCCAAGAGCCACACCAACATTCCACTTTGAGAAAACTGAATTTAACTTAGAGTTTCTCTAGGTTTAAGGAGGGATGTTGATGATGTTTGAATCTAGGTAACTACAACTTAAGAGAGATGCAAACTAAGACACAGCTTAAAGGGGCTAGTTTATTTGATATCTTAAATTTGATCATGTCTACAGAACCAAGTGATCCTATTTTTCACACAATTTTACAGCTTTAACTGAAATTATGAGTGTAAAAAACATTTCTCAAGAAAGTTTTTTTCTCAACACTCTTTAAATAACTTGTGGCAACACAGTAAACTCTCAAGAATAAAAAGTATAGTGTTAATGAAGACTGGCATGCTAAGAATAATGATAACATTTTCATTAGTAGCTCTGTTATTCTACTAGAACACAGCAGATTGTTGTGACTACTTTAGCAAAGCATGACTTGAAGGGAAATATCTTTCTTTTAGACAACTGATGCAATTGGAATAAAAAATCCCCAACCCAGCAAACAGGTATACTTCAGAACAAAACATCAACATTCAGTTTAGCACAGACTGAAAAAAGATCCCTGCACTGAATTTTACTGGTTATGTTAATGACCTAGAAAATCTGAAAGAGAAGACACTGAAATCTGTAGAGAACAGTGGAGTTTAAGAGAAGATCAAAGAGGAGAAAGAGTTAAAAATAATGATCTTCACTGGAACCTTGAAGTGTGGTCCACAGATAGGAGATGGGGTGGCTAACATGTACCATTGGAGCAATAAACTTCCTCTGGGATTTTAAATTCGATCAAAATAATGATTCTTTTCTTCCTGGACTAATCTATGGAAGTTGCCTGTCTCCCACCAGGACAAAAAGCACTTCAGATACTCAGTATTTTCTCTATGAAAAATGCAAGATTTTATATCATAGTGTTTTTAGTGCATTAGTTATCTCAACTTTTCCTGCTGAAAAAAAACTTTTCCAGTTATCTCAACTTCTTCTTACTGGAGAAAAGCCTCATCAAATAAAATCCAATTCACTGATTAATGCTCTGTTTGTTAAAAAAATATGAAAATTAGTCAAATATCAAAATCAACATGAAACTGTGTGATCCTGGGGATTGATATATCAATGCAAAATGTTTACTGTGTTACAGCTGGTTGGTTATTTCACAGTATCTCAATGATATGATATCTCTGTCTACATGATACTCACAATTAGGTAAATTCTGGCACAGAATTCACAGTGGGTACCCAGCTCAGCTGGTTAGAACTAAGTCTAGGCATGGCAGCACCAAGCTGAAGTTTAGGTTGTAAGGCTGTTAGGTTACAACTTTTGAAGTTGTAAGGTAACCACAGTTACCTTACCCTGAAATTGCAGTAAAACCTGTGAAGCTTTGCCTTGCTTAGTAAACATTTGGGTGGAGAGCATTTTTCCCTTCTTAAAGTAATGTTAACAAAGAACATGATTTCCAAAAGTAGCTTGTGAGAGAGTCCTCAGTGACCCTGTGGCAAAATAATGGGAGCCACATTTAGCTGCTGGTTCTTGAGTCATAGGGAAGTCACGGCAGAAGTGTGACAGTGATAACAATCTGGCTGTGCAGGGAAGCATGGAGTGGTACCTCTCTCAATAGTTTTGCAAGTTCCATTCAGGAAATTACTCTCCGAGATGAAACATCATCACTGGTTGAACTACAAAGCCAATTTCCCAATAGAGTGCCGGATATTCTATACAAAGATATCCTGTGGAAGCAGGATGAGCCTGAAAGAAACAGAGTAAACCTTAAGTCTCTTTGACTTCACCTTGGAGTTATCCTTTACAAAATATTGCAGCTCAGAGAATGTTTCTAATGTGCTCACAGGAACAACCAGTTCTCTACAGCACAGTATTTAGGGAATGATCTAATTAACCTGAGTATAATTGAGAAGACATCTTCCAGTGTAACAGAAAGGATTTAGAAACCAATGCTACTTACCATCACATTCACAAGGAGTATGTTTTTAACAGGTATTTAAACGTGCATACTTAATTAGAACATATTTTGATCCAAACTACTTATTTTCAGCAATTGAATAATCTGAAAACCTGGTATTCCTGATGTCCTAAAAAGAAAAATTGACATTTAACATTCCCTCCCTTTTTTTTTTTTTCCAGGAGCTTGTTATAGACTCAACATCTCCACACACCGGTAATTGCAACTCTGTACAAAATGTACCTTTCTCTCCCTTTCTTTTAATTTTCTTTTCCCCTTAAATGGTTTTCAAATAGCTAGTAACCTGTCACTATCATTCTTTTCTTCTCATAAATACTTGGTCTGGTATCCCATATTTTAAAGTGATTTTCTAAATGAGTGCCTTGGTAACAAATCAACATCAACAAGTTTCTTTTATGGAATCACTGTCATAGATAAAATAGGATAAAACTGGTGAGGTTTAAATAATGATGCAATTTTCTTAATGAAAGCAGCTTAGGTGGATATTTTATTTGTCTGTTGGGCAACCTCTTTCAGCTTTCATTTTATAGAACGTTTTCTGTGAGAAAAAATTATCCTCGAATAAAACCATTGTATTATTTCCAGGCCTCAATCTTCTGTCATGTTGTCAATTTGAAAGTAAAGTACAGAAGAATTTTCTTCTAAAACTCCTGTTTGTGAAGGACTTTCATAATTATATTAACTATTGTTTTCTATAAGAAATGTGGGGTTTTTTCTGACATGAGAAATGGCTGAAAAGTGCCATCTGCTGCCTCTAGAGGAAATAACTGAACCTGAGCAAATACACCATGACTGGAAGAGTGAAAGAAGTCGTGCATCTTCCTTTTCAGGCCACTACAGGAAAGATTAGGATCTTGGGGGAAGAAAATAACATTTCCTCCCTTAATTGTTAGAATCATAGAGTTATTTAGGTTGGAAAAGATCATGAAGTCCAACCTTTGACTAAACACTACCATGCCAACTAAAACATAGCAATAACTGCCATGTCCGGTCATTTCTTGAACACTTCCAGGAGTGGTGACTCAGTCACCTCCCTGGGCAGCCCATTTCAATGCTTGACAACACTTTGCATGAAGAAGTTCTTCCTGATGTCCAGCCTGAGCCTCCCCTGGTGCTGTCCTGTTGTCCCATTGCTATTTATCTGGGAGAAGAGGCTGAACTCTGCCTGGCTGCAGCCACCTTGCAGGTAATTGTAGAGAATTATAAGGTCCGCCTGAGACTCTTACTCTGGGCTAAACACCCCCAACTCCCTCAGCCACTCCTCATATAACTTATGCTCCAAACTTTCCCCAGCTGTGTTTTCCTTCTCTGGACATGCTCCAGCACCTCAATGTCATTCCTGAAGTGAGGAACCCAGAACTGAGCACAGGATTCAAGGGGCAGCCTCATCAGTGTCGAGTACAGGGGGACAATCACTGCCCTGGTCCTGCTGATCACACTCTTTCTGACACAGGCCAGGATACCACTGGCTTTCTTGGCCACCTGGGCTCACTCCTGGCTCGTGTTCAGCCACTGCTGACCAGCAACTCCCAGGTCCTTTCCTGCAGGGCCACTTCCCAGCCACTGTGCCCCAGCCTGCAGCACTGCCTGGGGCTGTTGTGACCCAAGTGCAGGACCCAGCACCTTGATCCTTGCACAACTGGCCTTGGGCCATTGATCCAGCCTGCCCAGACCCCTCTGCAGAGCCTTCCTGCCCTCCTGCAGATCAACACTCGCACTCAGCTTGGTGTCATACTGAGGGTGCACTTCATCGCCTCATCCAGATCAATGATAAAGACATTAAATGTGACCAGTCTCAATGCTAAGCCCTGCCTTTGTAGAAGCAGTAAGACATTTTGCCTTTGGAGAAAAGCACTTCAGCAGCACTGACCTTTTTCATCATCTGGTTCATCATCACTATGGCTTGAAACACAACTAATTGATATATATAGCTCTATTTTCTATGTGCGTACATACCGAGATCATCCGCTAGGTTTCTGTTTTGGCCTTGGCATACTGGAAATAATTTCATATGCACTTCCTTAGCACAGTTCAGCTTAAATCAGTTGTCAAACATTAAAATTATGGATATAAAGCCAGTTTCTACATCTGTTTCCTTATTCTTTTTGCTCTCAAGCTCCTTACCTCTAATGACTTCCAGACCTCATTTCTACACATCAGACAAAAAACCTTAACTTGTATCCCCTTGAACTCCAGAGGAGTTATCCTGGTATGGCTGTCCCAGTTCCTTCAGAGAGTAGCTCTATCTGCAATTAGTTTTGTTCTTCTATTTCTGCTACTGTACTGACATCCTAAATGTGTCTAAAAATGCTTTCCATCTTAATCCAGGATGAACTGATATCTCCTAAAATAGAAGATGTATTGCCTGCAGATATTATAAAGACTGGGTGGCAGTGCACTAAACCACTGCATTTACACTGGTCTTTCCCAGTTTCTGGAAGGCTGGTCTTTCCAATTCCTAAGGATGATAATGAGAAGAGAGGGATGCAGAAGTAGAAACTGAGGAAATGTTTCTGGGTGCAGCATTGCTGCCAGATCTAATAAAGTAACCTTAAGACTCCAAATTAGGCATGAAAATGTTGAAACAGACTTAAATACAAAAAAAAAATTATGTATTTGTGCTTTATCAAAGACTTTTTTTTAGTGGCTTTAAACATACTAAGTCTCAAATAGATATGACTGACAATTAGTTGCTAAAACAGAATGTATTGACTGGATGAAACAAAATAATAAGATTTTTTAATTTTCTCATATGCAGAGAAAATTCAGCTGCTGCTTAGTTCTTGCTCCAAAATTTGATGACATTTAAAAGTAATGGATCACTTTTCTTATGGGAGCATATGTATACTCAGAAGGAGCATGGGATGGCCTACATAATAAAACTTTGAAGTCTTGAATACATTGGGCAGGCAGTTCCAAAAAAAAAAAAGTTTTTCTCATTTTACCCCACCATATGATATTTTACATAATTCACACGCTACATACTTTCTTGAAAATGGGCCAGACACAGAAACTAAAATAATGATGTTCTCCAAATCACATCTGTTGTCTTTGGACATCCCAGCTAAATTCAATCAAGACTTCACATCCTGTGAAGATGCTGCTTATACTTGAGGCACCACTGTCAGTCAGTTCAGCTTATTTTTCCCAGAGTGTTTGAAGTGAACTTGATCTGCCTCATTTTGAAAGCAGACACTCAGTCATTTCCTGTCTTTTACCTGAGTTTCAGTATTTGCTCACTGAAGGGGCTGGAGAGTCCAACTATGGATCAAATACTTTAAGGCATTTTGTCTAGTTTAACTTTTAATCAGAATTTCAACTAAATGGACATACAATACACATACAATAGACAAACCCCGTGAGAAAAGGTCAGAAGTTTAGGTGATGGCTACAACAAATTACAGATTTACAGCATTATCTATCTGATACTCACTACTGAAGGAGATCTTACAGTACCTAAAATTCAGTCTGTGTCCTCTTCATAAGCTGAAATGTGTTGATTTCACCACCACACTCCCCATGTTCTTTAAATGTTTTTATGTACTCAACATTTCTCTCAATAGGCTAGCTTGAAAAGTAAATTTAATGTGATTGAAGTTTACAACAGGGAGTAAAGGAAAAATTATTTTTAAGTATACAGTTTAATCTGTAAACAAGTTGGAGACTTTTTTCTTTTCTCAAGGAACTAAATCAATAATGATTTCAAATGAAGAATTATTTTTATTTGCTTTGTGGCAAAAGAAAATATGTTTTTAATTGATAGAAATCGCTGAAGTCACAAGATGAACACAATGAAGTGTAAAGCCATTTTTTGTCTCTTATCTACAGGGTGTTTGTTACAGCTGTAAAATACTTCGTAGCTCTCCACACCTGAAGAACTTTCTCCTAATACCTGATAAGTCAAGTCACTTATCTCTACAATCGTTTGCATAAAAGTTCCTAGCATGTTGATGGATATAAGAAATTGTTCATTAAACTATTTGTGGGCACCAAAAAAAGTGAATATTCTGTCAAAAGTAATAAATGGACTACAGATGAAACTAGAAAGCAGATAGTTATCTGCTAGATAGATATTTGGAAACACACTCCAATGTTATTGTTATTATTGTTATTATTGTTGTTATTATTATAATACCATTTCACAGTTTGGATTTGAGAATGAGATCACTGAAAATGCTGACTGGGAAAGATTTAGAAGGAAGTTAATGAAATGTTAAGGAGAATTAGAGTTTTTTTTAAAAAAAACTTTGGTTTTTTGGGGTTTTTTTGCCTTTCCTCACCACAAAGGGAAAAAATACTGCACTTTCTGCAGTGCCACAGTGAATTGTTCTGGAATCACACAACTCTAGGACTGGGAACAACTGTGTCACAGCAGACAGGAACAAAAATATATTATTAGATCTTGGAGAACAGTGTACTTAATGACTGTGCTTCTCTAGTTTCCAGGCCTAGCTTGTGCAAGACCAAAATTAATCTTTGGAAGGCTACATACTCCCTTTATTCAAAGGGACAAAAATATCTGGTCTATTTCAATATGTGTCTTCAAACACTGTAGACCAAGAAAGTTACACATAACTTAGCCCATAGTATTGAAAGCTCAGGACAATTACAAATAAGCATTTCTAAAACATGTGAACTAATGCCACTGTCATTCCCTTCCCATGGTCAAAAACATCCCATCCTTTCTCAGTTTTTTTCTCTTAATATCTCAAAGGCTTTACAGCTGCTTGAATCCTACAGCCTTATGGAAGGATTTGGGATGTAACTTTGTTCTCCTGGCTCCAGTTAAAAATACATGCTTCTCATCCACGTGTCTGACTCCTTGAGTAAAATGAAGACATTAAATTAAAAAAAAAAAGACACACCCCTCACAAAAAAGCAAAAAGACCAACCTAATGGTATTCCCCATATGATACAGAATCCCATTGCTTTTCAACAGCTAAAAAATATTGAGAAATAAAAAACAGATTAAAGTCCCTAATGTTATTCTTTGGCAATTTTCAAGAGCCAAAAAGAAACTATTATAGCTGAAAACTAGATTTCTAAGTCAGAGACCTATCTGGCAAAAGACTGGTGATTTTTAACACCCACACCTAGTATTAAAGCAATTCCTTAGAACAGTTTGAGTGGCAGTCTTCATTCAATCATGCTCAAAGACACAAAGATTTTAGATATTCCTGCTTTCTACCTCATACACTATTGGGATAAAAAACTAAGAATAATCTTTTTTCATAATTCTTCCATCTGCATCCTCAGGGAAAAAACAGTAAAATATTAGGTAAAAAAGCATGGTAGGTGAAAGAGAGCATTAATGATTAGGAAAAATTGGTATAAATTTACTGTAGAAATGATCTCATAGTGAACAAGATGTTCTTCCAACAACTCTGATGAAAAAGGAGAAAAATTATCTTCATATTTCTGAAAAGCTGCTGAATGGTTTTGCACCACATGTTCTGTGAGTATAAAAAAAAATCTCTTCCAAACTCTTCTGACATGTAGCACTCTACCCCCAGAGAAATCTGCTTCTGCTTTCCACAAAATATAAGTCCTGAATTGAAATGTGACATTGAAAAGTTACTGAGGATTATTTGGAACATCCCAGCATGGAAAGAAATTCACTGTTTATTGAGTCCATGTTCAAAAAATAATTAAACCTGCTGAAAACATATTTCAGTGGCCACACTAAAAATTGCAGTTCTGTTTCTGGAGAAGGCAGAAACATAAATGAAAAGTTTTGAAGAATTTGTGGTAGTTAACTTTTTGGAACATCAATATTACCATTTGGTCTCATGGTCCCAAGACTGGAAGAGCAATAGGACTGCTTTGGGGCCCTAAGGGATACTGGAACTCTGGCAGTCAAATGGGTTGTGCAGTGTCTTGGTGATGGCAAGAAGGAGATGTTAATCTGAACATAGACTCTTGTTTCTATTGCTAAAGGAGGCACAGTATCCTGAGAGGCTCAGCAATGGCACACTGTCAGCAGCAAAGCCTCAGGTAATTTTGGAAGTCTCCTAGGAAGAAAGAACAGAAGAGAATGGCAGGGAGAAAATATGAGGAGAAAAAAAGAAAATTCTGAAAGAAAAACCAAATCAAATCTAGCAATGTGGTTAGTCCTATCCCTTCCTATCCATGCCTGAATCTTACACCTCATATTTTCATCCCTATTTTCTTTTATAGACATGCATATCATGTTGATTATATCCTATGGGAGGTGATGCACCACAAATATATCCAATTTCTAACCAACTTCAGCCATGAGTTTCTGCTTCTCCATGGGCTTTGGTGGTGCGTCACAGTAACCTTGGCTACAAGGCAGCTATTGATTCAAAATACAAATACAGTGTGAGAGAATTTCACAGCACAACAAGGCTATTGTGACTGGTCTGAACAGCCCCTGTTTCAGCAGCAAATGCAGAATCCAAGTTTCTGAGCACTTTTTTAGATGTTTCACATGGCATTCTGATTTCTCTTGTACTTGTTCAGGGACTCATGATTGAGATATAAAAACCAGAATGTGCATGCAACACACTATTAATAGTGCACAAGCATAGAACTACAAAACTGTGCCATCAGAATAATGTCATTTTTACAGTGATGAAGAAAATGAACAGTACTAAAATCACAAGACCAAAAATAAATAAACAACAAAAAGAAAACAAAAAGAAAAAAATTGTCACCAGTGCAACCACTCCAATTGTTGCCCAACATGGATAGAACTCCTGTCCAACATGGACAGAGCACCATATTCTGCAGCTTGGCTCATCCCACCTACTGCCATCATGAATGATGCTCAAGAATTTTTACTCCAAGATTTTTATGACTTCATTTTGCCTTCATTGTGATAAAAGCTCACATTGTGACTGAGACTGTGTTCTACTGATTAAAGAGAGAGCTCTGAGTTAAAAATTTGGTTTGGATGAATTATTTCCTTTGAAGAAAGAATTATCTGGACAAAAGCTATTCTGCAGAATGCCCATTATTTTTAAAATATTATTAAGTACAGCAATTTAGTTATCTCTTTACCATTTTTCACTACCATTCAGTCATAGCAAAAGAATTCTACATAAGTTTGAAATATGAGCAAGCATGCAGAGCAGCAGAGAGTAATGCTCATGGGAGCCTGTGTTTTCCCCCACCTGCAATCCCATCCAGGCAGGAGCAGCTTTCCCCTGTGAGGTCCCCCCAGGTCCTCTCAGTCTGGCTCCTCACCAAGGGACACAGGCTGGCTGCCTTTCCAGCCAGTCACCTGTGGGAGCAGCAGTGGCAGTACAAGTGGTGCAGCATCCAGGGGGATTTGTGCATGTGCACCCCTATGCAGGATCCTCCTCCTTAAGCAATAGAGTCACAGAACGATTTGGGCTGGAAGGGACCTTAGAGATGACCTAGTTCCACCCCCCCACACACCATGGCAGGGACTTTTCCACTAGACTAAATTTCTCTGAGCCCCATCCAGCCTGGTCTTGAACACTTCCAGGGATGAATAAACAAGACTTGGGACTCCATGGAATTGAATTTTCATTAATTTCCTATTCATGACGTAGCAGTCATGATTTGGGCATAATTTTCCAATAAAGTGTTGTCTGGGTTTAAGAGA
>VXBI01007749.1:8688-25120 GCA_013397375.1 Toxostoma redivivum | reverse complement strand
AAATGGTAACATTTCCTCCTGCCCTCAGCATTGGTTAATGGAGTGACTTGACCCTGTCTGGATGCAAGGCACCTACCAAGCCATTCTCTCACTCCTCTCTGTGGCTTGACAGGGGAAGGAAAATATAACAAAGGGTTCATCAGTTGAGACAGGGATAGAGGGAGACTACTCATCAAATACTGTCACAGGCAGAACAGGCTGGAATTAGAGGTATTAATTAAATTTATTACTAAAAAATTGGAGCAGGATAATGAGAAGTAAAAACAGACCNAATTGGAGCAGGATAATGAGAAGTAAAAACAGACCTTAAAAACACTTTCTCCCCTCCCTCCCTCCTTCCCAGGTCTACCTTGTACTCCTAGTGATGCAGAGAGACAGGGAATGAGGGTTATGGTCAGTTCACCACATGTAGTTTCTCCCACTGTTCACAGAAAGGAGACCTTCTCCTGCTCCATTGAGGGAGTCCTCCCACAGGAGACAGTTCTCTATGAACTTCTCCAATGTGAGTCCATCCCATGGGCAGCAGTTCTTCATGAACTGCTCCAATGCAGATCACTGTTTGTGGGTTGCAGTCCTGCAAGGGCTGCTACAGCAGTAGTCCCCCATGGGATCACAAGTCCTATCAGGAAACCTGCTCCAGCATGGGCTCCTCTCTCCCCAGGTCCGCAGGTCCCTGCCCGGACCCTGCTCCAGCACAGGCCTCCCATGGGGTTACAGCCTCCTCTCAGGCATCCACCTGCTGGGGTGTGGGGCTCCTCCACGGGCACAGCTGCTTCACCACAGCTTTTGCTGCAGAGGCATCTCAGCTCCAGCACCTGCTGGAGCACCTCCTGTCCCTCCTTCTGCACTGACCTTGGTATCTGCACAGTTGTTCCTCTCACATATCCTCATCCTGCTCTTCTCTGGCCACAACTACAACTGCCCAAGACCTTTTTCTCAGTTCTTCTTAAATACTTTATCACAGAGATATTGGGCCAGCCTTGGCCTGCAGTGAGTCTGTCTTTGAGCCACCTTGGCAATGGCTCTAAAGGGCATGAAGGAAACTTCCAGCAGCTTCTCACAGAAGCCACCACTGCACTCCTGCCCTGCTACTGAAGCTTGTCTGTGCAAACCCAATACAGTGAACTACCTAGATTTACACATGCTAGGAAGGAAATTCTACAGAACATATCCAGTGTCTTGTCAAATCTGCAGTCTGTCATTTTATATAATTCTGTCCATAGAAAGTCTCTCCACAAAGTCTCTCCCTCCAATACTTATCTGTGCATTTTAATTAAGGATTCACATAAGTCATACAGGTGTGACTCTTCTGTGATAATCTGAAGTTCACTCATCTTATGTAACTGGGGTGAAGGAACATGAGATACTTTGAAAGTATGTTTATTGTGACTTGAAACCAGAATTGGAAAACTGACTCATTTAGCTGTTTTCACTTGACAATAAATATATTTTTATTCCCCAAAACTGCAATATATCAGTATTTCTCTGATTCTCTGATATTTATTAAATGAATGAAATCAAATTTAACAGTGGCAGTTCCTGACATTAGCAGACAGGTGCTGCTACATTCCTGTTACTTAGCAATCAGCTACGTGCTGCAATGTTAAATTAAGATCTTTTAAAACGTAGGGTTTAGTTCTGATATTATTTACCCTTCTTTTTCCACTTCACTTTCTTATTTTGTACATTCCAAACACCTTTTATGCAGATTTTCTGCTACAAATTTCTTTTTGACATGTCTTTTCTCCTTGAGCTGCTCCAGAAAGCTGCTCAGTGGTATCTCCCCTTAACAACCATATTTTGATACCTGAGGAGCAAAATAGCTAAGCTAAATAAATGACCTATTTATCAATTTATTTTAGTATCCTACTGTTCTGTTCATAAATAAAAGAGGAAAGGAAATATTTTAGAAGACTGGTGTGGATGAATGAGCTCCATTGATAGGAAAATACATGACAGTGAATGTAGGAGCAAGCTAGGTGATGTTGAATGATTATGGAGTGAATGAAGCATAATAAGTAAGAAGTTATAATTCAAAAGACTATGAACAACAAAAGACATTGCATTTGCCATCAAATTGGTGCTTTTAGGTAGTGTTTGTGTTCTTTCCATCTTTTACATATCTTAATGTAATTTCTCTGAAGCAGGAGCTCTTGAGTTTTAATACCTGAGAAACAACTCATGGTTTGCGACGTGGTCATCCTAAAACCCTTAACTCTAAAAGACATGAGAATTCCATCCAAAAGGTCATCACTAACCTATCTGAAAGTGAAGGTGTAGTGAACTCCATATGCTTCAGGCAGTCTTTGATGCCTAGGGAGGCTACCTGGAACAGAGGCTAGACAGAGTTGAAGGAATAAAGCAGGTATTTATTAAAAGACCATCAAAGCAATCAGGAGCCCACCTAAGATGTATCCAAGATGGACGGCATGTCATGAGTTTGCACACTTTTTAAAGTTTTGGTCCATTTACATTTTGGGGTTTAATTGTCCAACCACAGCTTCAGGTTATGAAGTCCCATCCTCCCAGATTGCTCTCCTCAGTTCTCTGTTGTTTATACTTTTTGGGCCTGAAGCTATAATAGTGTCCTTGGAAAATGATTTTTTTGTCTAACTGTGAAGAGAACACTTGAAGTTCAGAGTTACATACTAAGGCAATACAAAGAAATATGAAAGCTAAAATTTAAGGCATCATCTTGCCTCACACTGCTGTGCATAACTAGTATGCTGCTTTTTATTATTGTCTTGTCTAAAGGAAGGGATCTTTTGGCTGCTGTTCTAACTCTAGAAGCTTGGTTTTAAAGTGTCTTTTTAAGCAATGATAAGATGTGCAAAAGAATTCAGAGAGGGAGCTGTGATTGGCAGATCCCATTCAATCCTGAAAAAATGCAATTCTTACTACTTCCTCACCTTTACTCAGAATCAGTGTAGCAGCAGGTTAACTATCTAACATCATGAACATCTCAGTTTATTACAGCACTTGTAGATCTTTTCTGTTAGACATTTGCAAAGTTTTCCTTTGATCTGTTCTACCCTAGAGACTTCTGAAATAACTTGAAAAACCATCCATCTCTCTCAAAGAAAGCATCTCAGGACCGACACTTCGAGATTCACTCAGGACTTAATAAAATGTATGTCTATATTTGCATTTTTAATGTACTGGGTCTGTGTGCCAATATTAAGTAAAAGCATGTATACCTGATTAGATACATGCTTAAACCCAGCTGGAGAAAATGTTGATATATGTATAGTAATGTTCTAAAATCACCATTTCCATCAGTTATGTCAAATCCAGTGACTCCTTTCCCTTAACAGGAAAGGTTACTTGAGATACTGGTGACAAAAATTAAGCAAGTGCTCTTCAACACATAGAAGCAGATTTTGCTTCATTTCTGGAATATCCTTTGACTCATGGAAGATGCTTGCTGAAGCCAAAAGTACTTATCTCAGGGGTGGCTCTTTCCTCTTACTAAGGTATTGGATAATGCCTTCAGAAGACAGGCTGACAGTATCAGTCATCATCTTGACAGCATTTAACCACAAATTCACCAGGAACCTCCATCCATGAGGAGAGTCTGCTAAAAGAGCTTTTATTCTCTCTGGCTCCTGAAACAGACCAAACGAACTAAATGTAGTTTCACCTAGTCTGCAATTTCTATTATTGTCTCATTTTATGTCTTCTCCCAGGTGAATACAACTGCAACTTGCCAATCCTCATCTGCATCCCTACGTTGCTAATGTCAAATCCTTAAAATCTGGGATATGCCACACCCCTACCCCCAGCTGTCTTAGGCATGGAGACCCTGGTCATGTGTAGATCCTGCTAGGTTTTATATCTAAGAAACTCTAGATTTGTATAAATGCAAAGAAAAGCAGGTGTGGGCTATGATGTTCTTGTGAATTATCACCTGGGCATACATGGTCAGTGCTGGTCATATGGCACTGCTATGCCTAGTGTGAGTTGTGCATAATTTCACTACATGCTATGTGCTTCATTTGAATCCAAATATTTCCCACTGAATATTTTAAATTTTTTTCATTAAATATAAAATCAAAACATTAACACTCATAAGAGAAAAAGCAACTATTCCCAGTTTTCAACCAATCCTTAGTTTAGATATGCTTTTTTAAATCAGAAAGCCTTGAAAAGCCAGACATGAAAATGAGCATCTTCCTCACCAGACTAACAAATGTGTGAAATTTCATAGAAATCCATTCTCACAGTTTCATTATGCAGAGGATTAATGTTTAATGCTGGCAGGCTGCAGGTCCACACTAATAAGAAAAGCTACAAAAGGCTATTGTACAGGGGATGAAAATTTCATCAAACATTCCAAGAACATCTAAAAGGTTTACAGAGTGAAAAGTTAGCTAGAAGAGGTTGTATTTGTGTTCAAGCAATTTCCTTGATGTAAAATGAGATTTTAATCATACTATAGTTTCACAGTGTCCATAATGTTACTTTTTTCTTCTTTCACTGTCTTTGACCTTGATTGCACCGCTGTAAGAATTTGAATTTTCTTTGACCTGTTTTGTCCCTGCATAATGCAAAACAGTTTTTGTTTTCTTCCGTATTAGACGGAAATTTATATCCAGGTTGTGTTTAATAATACTGTGATATTGATTGAAACAGTAGACAGACAACCAAATATTACTGATGGCTGTGACTTTTTAAAGTAAAAAATAAATTGTTCAGATTTCTGTCAGAAATCAGTTGCAGACATCTTCTACGAACACTCTTCTCCAAAAGTTTGCCACAATATGAGCAACCCCCCCACCCCGCCCCAAATCTAGAACAGAGTTTGAAACGGATTGGAAGAAGATTCTTTTAGAAGCTTAAACAGATATTTTCATAAATCTGTTGTCAGTAGCTTTTTTTGCCAGACTGATTTTCTCATTCTTAATTTATATGACAATGCTATGAAGAGTTGAGATGAGAAATCTTGTCTACAGGGGATTTTCTGTTAAGTTCAATATGACCTGAATTTCACTTAAGATGAACAGCTTCCTACTCAATGTTAACACAATACCATGTTCTTAGTATATAATGATTTGAAAAATAGTGTGGATATAAATATAGAAGAAAGCAATCTAACTTTGTTCTCACTAGAAAAAAAATAAATTGAAAAAATAACTAATTTGTAAAACAACAAAAAATTCCTTCCAGAACTATTAGACTATTATTTTGACAAAATGAAAGTTTTGTCAAAAGCTGATTAATTAGAAAGTTCTGATGAAGTAATATTGTAGGTTTTTATGGTACTTTTGTGGAATTATGAATGCTCCTCTATCTAATTTTCAGGATCTATCAGAAAAGAAAATATTAGCTTAGAGTTTTACCTATGTAAGTCTTTAGAAATAGTACTGGAAGGACAATCTCTGGAAAAATATTTTAGACTTGATGGTTATCTGCTCAGTGCTGCCATCTTTCAGTATGAGTTCCTAGATTCTAGGATAGAGTTCCAGAATATGTTTTTTTTCTGTTTCACGGTCAGTCATGGTCACACTTTTTTTAAAACTAGTTTTATCCTCCTTTTGCAAGGTTTAGTAGTCCCATGTGGAACTGAATCCCTGGAACTCAATGGTCCATTGTCTGGGTAGAGGATGGCTTTGCTGAATCAGCTAAGACTCTCTGACCTGTTCTGATGAATTCTTATTATTCATGAGGTCAGTGGTTCTGTGTGAGAGCTCCCACATACGCACAATCCATTCATTACTACTGATCATCTTAAGCTATCTAGAACAGAAATATGCACAAATAGGCAGGAGAAAAGGTCAACCTACATGGCTATTTCTGTATCTGCAGGACATATTTTTGAAATTCCCTAGGCTTTCATTTAGGTGCAGTTTGGTCAGATATGCAGCTGGAGCTCTCTGGATGGCTGGACTCTCCACCCAGGATAAAAATCAACACATGTAAGTATATAAATAATGAGCAACAGCTGACTTATGCACAGTTGATGAGAGAATCTTCCAGATTCCAAAATTTTCCTGAAGAGTCCTGTAGCATCTAGTCAAACATTTTCACAGAATCACAGAATACGCTGAGTTGGAAGGCACCCCAAGCATCATCAGGTCCAACTCCTGGCCCTGCACACCACCATCCCCAAGGGTCACAATGCCTCAGAGCACTATCCAAATGGTTCTTGAGCCCCTTGCCACAAAGGCAGCTGGAAGTGGAGTTTATTAGCGTGCTTTATGTCTGTCTGCTCTCACACCTGTGCAGTAACTGACTGAAGTGCTCCTGGATGACCCAGGGGCTTGATGACAGCAGACAAGCACAACCCTGATACCCAGTTAGAACAGGGCTGTGGCTTGAATTTCCTCTTTACATAACCACTGTAACTCAAATTCCTTGCATTATTATCCTTCAATATTTACTAGAGGAAAAGATTTATTAATTTTAATGTACTTAATTTCTTATATTAAAGCTTTGTGAGTGCTGCATATATACAACAAACTGTTCCTGAAATCTTCATATGTTTGTGCATGGAAGTCAGCAATAATGTAGTATGAAATATCAAGAACTCTCTGAGATATGAGAGCAGATTATACTCCAAACTCCATCTGTCACTATTTTCAGCAAATCTAGTCCCACAAAAACATTTGAACTTTATGTATGAATATCCATACATTGTTCATCATGTTTATTTTTAATATGTATTTAAAGTACGCTTATAGGAAAGAACAAGAAAAAACTGAGGAGCAAAGAAAATATCTCAGAAAAACAGAGAGAAATAAGAGAAACATCGTGAACAGCAGCAGCTTGAATCACTACTGAAAGAGGTTTGTCTGAAAAAACATGTTTTTGAACTCTTCTGTCTGAAAGGCTTTGCATAGACAGGAAAGCAATGCTCTTCTCTGCTGGATTCCTTGATATTCAGAGAAAAAGAAGTTTAATTTTTTACCCCTTGTAATTAGTAACTTTAATTAATACAAGCAGTCTTTTCTTCCCCTAGATCTAGGGCTTTATCTTGATATTAGATATGGCACAAAAACTTGAACAGAACTCAGTATGACCACAGGTGATAAACTGATGAAACACTGTGGTGAGCGTTACTTCTACTTTGGGAACAGATAGAGTTACACGAGTTTTAAGAAGTTAATTTATCGTTTCAGTTTCAATAAAAGAGCAGCATCTAATTCAGTAGCCATTTTATTCTGACAAGATAACAAAGATGATTACTAACCAGCATTGCACCTTATGAATGATGGAGAAATTATATACTTCTGTAAATGTGATTATCTTTTGTAAAAATCCAATGCCAAAAGCTAACAAGGAATCCCTCAAATTTTTTTCACTTCGCTGTTTTTGAAAACAGCACTGTAAGTGCTTTCCTTTGACAACCTGCCACATGCCAGCTCCCCAAGCCCCCCAGTTTTATACCTGGTTTGCCTGGCACACTTGTTCAAAATCACCAGGTTATAACTGAAAAATTTTCTTGATGAAGTAGTTGTTTGATGGGTTTTTTGGTTTGATTGATCTTTGTGGTTTTTGTTTGTTTGTTTGTTTTTGGTGTTTTAATTTGTTGTAGTTTTAGTTTTGTTTTTGTAGGGTTTTTTGTTTGTTTTGTTTTTGTTTTAATCTACAAAAAAAAATGCTTGTAAGAAATGTAAGGGGAAAAAATAACCCAGCTAGAAATATTTAAAACAGCTGCTAACACTTTGGCTATATTCATGCTACTATTTCTGAGTTTCTAAACAGATGTTATGGTACTTTGTTGGTGTAATGTGTGCATTGAAATCACCATTAAAATATACTCTGTCATGCATTGCACCAAATATCAATGTGATTTAGTCAGTGTGCTAACTTTATTTTCCCTTCCTGCAATGTCTTGGTGTTTATCCTCTGTATCTTTTTTTGTGTAATTCCTTGCATTTCTTCCCTTCCTCAAAGTGCTTAATTTCTGTTCATTTGCAACAACTAGATGTTCAAGGCAGAGGAATGACAGAAAAAAAAATAAAGCTGTTATTTTTAGTATAAAACCGGATCATAGTTTTAGAAATTTAAATTTGGCTTGGTAATAATTTTAGTATCTAAGAACCTAGAAAAATCTTAGTTTTCTGGAAATGAATTGTTCAATTGTACCTAAATGTTCAGCTTAGAGGATGTGGTAACCTTTCCTAAGGTTATTTTGGGTGTTAACATTCGAGTATATGGATCACTCTCACCTCCCTTCCTGAAAAGGAACTTAAACCTAAGGTATTGTCTTCGTAATAGTCCTCACCTGTAGGGCTTTTGGCACTGTTAAGTATATGCTATGAGAAATATTTTTAATATAAAGACTGACTATGCCTGAAAGTAGGGATAGGATAGCTGAAGATGGGAGGCATAACACTCAATTATAAAGCTTTGCATAAAATAAAAAATTAATAACCTTTCATTTGAAAACAAAAAGCTCTAGTGCTGAGTGTAATATATTTTATGGGTGAAATTTGTCACTATAGTTACAACACAAAGAAATTAAATACTCTGTAGTTGAGAAATGTTATCTAGCAAAGTCTGAACTGGAGATAAAGGACACTCTCGGCTTCTTCAATGCCTTAGAATAATTCACTAATAGATGCTCTCTACCTGAAGAAATCTCAGCCCAAACTTTCATTTCAAACCAAAAATACTTTTGTATTCAGTTCAGAAGTAGGCAACAAAAATAGTAAGAAGGTAAAATGAAGTGACAGAATTCTTCTCAGGAGGTGTTATCTCTCAACCATAAGTTTTAAGACTGTATTTGTTCTATGTATGTGTTCTACTTGTTCAAATGTTCGTGGTTGTGTGACCCCTTTCTGTAACAGTCATATTGATATTTCAGAATCAGCTGTGAGAGTTAATGGTGGAGTTTCAGGTGGTGTAGGCTGCTCATACTCATTTCCACACAAATTTATATCATGCCAACATAACTATAGCAGTATCACCAGCAAGGCTGTCCTTTGAAAGAAAGGGGGCTACCACATTCTAATGTACCATGCGTGTTCATTTATTCCAGCTGAAGTGAATTTTGTAATTGTGGACTTGGAGAATCATGTGTGTTGTATTTTACTCAGAGAATGCATACAAGACAGAGAATCAAAATTTATTCTAGCAATATAATCTGATTTTTAGCCTGGAAGAAATATTCCTGACAGATTAAAATGTAATAAATTTTAAATAAAAATATGTGTTGAGATTTAAAAATTTCATGAAAAGGCTTTCTCTTCTATTTTCAATATGGAGGTTTTCCATAGGGCTCAGCCATTCATTCATATCTCTGCAGATGTCTATCTGTCATACTACTGTTCAGCCTTTTATTGGATCAGGGTATGCTCCCAGTCCTGTATAAGTATGGTTTTCACTTTTAAATTTTTATTTGCATAATTTCCCATTACTTCTTCTTTTAAAGGGCTCTGTTAATTCATTACTGTTCAGCCAATTTAATTTTTTTTCTTTTAATGTGATTTGGGTCATCTTCAGTTGATTATTATCTTAGTGCAAACATCAGAAAATTTTTAGGAAGTCTTAAAAAAAAAGGTTTCTTTGCTATGTTATTAAGGATTCACTTTACCTGTCTTAGTAAAATTTCTGGTCTGCATGGAGACCTGTGTACCCACTGTAATTCTGAAATGAAAACATTAGTCCAGTCTGTGAAAAAAAAAAAAAGAAGCTCAACTCCCACAACCATGAGATTTCATCTCCTTTTTTATCAGCTATACATTCTCTTCATTCCCATTGTAGAAATGTAAATTGTAGGCAAAGCCCAGTAGACATTCTGACAGCAAACTCTGAAAGCTGACTTCTAGACTCCCTTAAGACTGGGATGAAAGTGGGACCTTTTAAATGCACCAAATACTCACAATAGCTTTATTATCGCATTGCTACTTCACTCTGTAGATTGTATGAAGGCCTGGAGACTAATTTCAGCAACAGCCACTATTTACTAGCTATAGTAGCCCTCAGATGAATAGTTTCTTGTAAAATCAGTGGCAGCTTTATCCTGCTGGAGCACAAATAAATCAGCTCTTATTATTCCACATTCATTTAATCCTGGGACATTAGTCAGTGAGACCTTTCTGCAGCCTAATAAACAGCAGCAGCAGCAGTTTTTCTTTATGAGAGTAGTTGTTCATCCTAAATTAGAGCCGACATTAGGGGAAGACAGAAACTTTTGCAGCATGATTTAAAGATATACAATATGAGACTGTAACAGTGTGTGAAAACTGCACCCATGTGTATAAATATAGCAGGGTCATAATTTTACTATATGTGGGTTACTTAGAACATGTAGGTTATTTTATCTTGAAAATATGCATTTTGTTGTGGCAAGTAATATTCATATTGTCTGGGTGTTTCAGTGGATTTAGCAGTAGCTCCTAATAGTGTACCTTTTTTACCATGTGTGAGTAAGAGTAAAGACACTGATTCAAAAAAATTAAATAACAGTACATTATTATTCCCCTCTCAAACTACATAACCAAAAAAAAATCTCTGCATTCATATTTAAAAAATGTTTTGCTTTACAATGTTCAGTGCTTTTTGTGAAATGGACAGCATCTGGATTTTTAAATGTACACTCTCCTAGTGAGTGCAATATGTGAAAAATAATGGATGTTCTTTCTGAAAGCTTTTTTTGACAATTTATTTTTTTTATGGATATCAGTGTTGGTCTATCCTATAATTTGCAATATAAAAATTCACAATTTAGTTTCCAAAGCCATTTGCCTGAAAGCTGTACATGACCTCCCACCCTCTTCACAGTATCTGCGAGGACATTCTAGGGCTTTACCTGTTGCTAACTGCAGTTTCAGTTGAATTTCTTGGGGTTAGGTATTTGCTTGAATGATAATTTCAGACTGAAATTCCAGAGTTGTGGAGTGACTCAGGGTCATGTGGCTTGGGATGAGTTCCTTTGAAATAAGACTATTGAAAAATGTTAGCACTTAATTTTTTTTTTTTTTGTAAGTGCACCATGTGTATAGTACTGCAGCAGCATGCAAATGACTATTATTGTTATTTATTGGATCTGACTAAGTCCATTACAAAGAATCTTCCAGTTGAAAAATGGTGTCTCTTGAAGCACTTATTTATGTCGGTTTGGATCCTTAAGTAGCAAAAATAGAGATGAGTCTTTGCCTGTTGGAAGTGCTTTTAGCTGACAGTTTAGCTGACAGTTTTCAGTGCCACCATTATATGAACTAGCTATTATATGTGCATAAACATATATGCAGACCCACAGGCAAATGGATGCACACACATCCTCCAGTGTTACCATCAGCTGTAGTCAGAATTTTTGCGATACGTTAAGTGCATTGCTATTTCAAACTCTCCATGTAGTCTGGATTTTTAAAAAAAATTTTAAATGGATTTTGCTGTAGGTCTTAACTTGGTTTTATTTTGTTACATTACTGGTATAAAAATAGAGAGTGAGCTGCTACCATCCATAGTCACTACTATCTTGCTGCCTTGTGATTTACTCTATCTATCTATCTATCTATCTATCTATCTATCTATCTATCTATCTATCATTTATTTATTTATAACGTCGTTGTAGATTCTTATTGCTTTTTGTATCACTAATAAATAACAAAAAAATTAAATTAAATCTAGTATGAGCACTGCTTTTTGGGTTAATTTTCAGTTTGTGACTGAGTCTTTCTAGGAATAATATAATTGCTGCCAAATATCTGGATAAGTCTTTTAATGAAAATTACAGCTTTCATGCTTGCCAACAGTGCCACGAAGAGAGAGTACATGGAGCAAAACCATAATTTAGTGCTTCCAATCATTTCTACCAAACAGAAAGCATAACTAATGCCTCTACTTACATACTGTTGGCATACAGTATGGGGAGGTGTTGCCGTTAAATATCTGCTGTCCAAAATACTAGGAGCTACGAGGCTACTACTCTCATGTAGTCAATGTTTCCCAGGATTTTAAATTTTCTTTCCTTTTCATACACTGTTAACCCTGTAGAAGACCAGAAAAAGAGATTATATTTTTACTTATGAATATTCTTTGAATAATCTTGAGTCAACAAAGAGAGAAACATGACAGGTCTGTCTTTTAGTAAAACCCACTTACACTCCATTTTTGGTGCTTATATTCAAGATTCGTTCTTGCTGCCTAAAAAATAACTTTTCCTCTTTTATGAAAGGTATCCCACATACCTGCCGCCTGTAGAGTATGCTTGACTGGAAGCTCAAAAATCATAACAGAAGACTGAGAGTTTCTTCTCCAGACCAACACTGCTGTTTTCTGCAAAGGTGCTGAAGGCAGTACTCCTTCAGCCTTTTTTGAAAACTGAACAACCTTTCAGTATCATTCAATCTACTACAGTCCAAGACAAATACTGTGTCTGACTACATTCAGCTAATGGACTACATTCAGCTAATGTGCTCAGAGTTTGTTTGTGTAAACTAGTGCCCCTGAATTTAAAGGATCCGTTTTGAAATTAATGTGGCTAGGCACATGCGCTCACCTGTTCATAGCTCCAATATACCCTTATGAATTGCAAGTCTAAATATTTTTGGATATGTCTCATGGTGTATCATGACACAGGCTGCTAAGTGACAAGTGAACTGCTTGCCTGGAGTAGCTGGTATGCTGAAGAACAGCTGGTGCTTGATGTCTTTTCTGCTGCAGCAGGAAAGACCAAGAAACAGGTTAATAACCTAATGCAGAAGTTGCTATCTAGTATTGCAATGCATGTTTGAAACACATAAACTGAGTCATAGGCTGGGAAACATCCTCACATTCTCCAGGGAGAAGGTGTTGTGGAGAAATGTCCTTGGACAGTTGAAAAAAAATTAGCCCTGCATTTTGTAACTCTAAAGATTTCAAAGATCTGATGCCATTTACTTTACTGACCTGTAATACTTAGATCAGTATCTAACACTGCCCTTAACAGACACTTTCTGAAGTGGCTAGCAGAGGCCTGCTTTGGAAACAGAAAACTGAGGTGGACTGGTGGCCTGGCCGCAGCCAAGAAATGGATTTTGGTCCACCAATGCCAAGAGGGAAAATTGGAAAGTACTTTTGAGGTTTTTTTTCCTACATTCTCTCCAGCTCATTTTAATTCTGTCTGTAGAAAAGAACAGTGTCTTATGACACCCAGGATTAAATTTCCAGCATGATATGAGGATTAGTTGCATTCTCCTCCCCATAAAAGTAATGAGTTGTTCAGCTCAATGCCTGCATACTGTGCTGAACATTTACCCCCAGGGTCTCAAGTATCAGCAAGGAGGGAGGGAGAGAGCTCTGGAGACTTCTTCAGCTTGAGAGATCCCAGGACTGGATAATGGAAAATGGCAAATATTGCATCTGATAGAGACTAAAACTCAGGACTGAAATAGCAGAGGGATTGCAGTTAAGGATTAAGTCACTTTGACAGAGCGGGTATGGAGTAGGCAGAACATGCTGTGCCCTGCTCCAGCCACTCTTAAGTTGTGACCCTCCACTTGTGTCTGTTGGTCAAGGGAAAAAATGCCTGATGTCATGATAAACAAATTAGGTGAGCCCAGTTTTCAACACTCATTTACATATGCATTGTTCACCAGGGAACCCTCCACGGGCAAAGTAAGCCTCTGATTTGCACACTCAGATTTTGCCTTCATATTCTGCATTGGCTCATCACATGCAAATGTATGCATTCAGTTGTGCGCACCAAGGTTTGGAAATCATTCCTTTGGTTTCAAGGAAGAAAAAAGAGAGAATAATAATCACACCAGCACTACCCTCCCCCGCTCCCCTTCACCCCCCAGCCTATTGTCAACAAATTTCAATTCATCACTGTTGATTTTTCTGAAACCTACTTTGGAATGTTACAGCTTGGACTGATGTTATCCAATGCCATTTATATCAGAGTTTCACTGTGCAATACAGAGTATTCAGGGAAGTCACTGCAGGCTGCTGGTGCCCATGATTGCCTCTGACATGTACAGCTGAAAGGACTCTTATTCAAAGAATGATCTTCTTTTTTAGACTGTATTGAGTTGGGAGTGATTTTGATAGCCAGTTTCAGTCAAGAATCATAAAGTTATTGCACATTTAAGACCGTCAGTAGGAGAATCATTCTCTGTCTCTCCCTCCCTCCCCCTCTCGCTGTTCTTTCCCCTCCCTTTCTCTCTCTCATCATTTCACAGGACTGCAAGGTTACAGAAAGGTCTAATCAATTGTCAAACTCTCCTTTATCTCTGAGAATGTGGTAAAAAAAAATCTAACTGCCCTGCTGTAGGGGGTTCTTCTGACTACACAGCACCCTTTTTCACATACAATGCTACCATGATTAATGTCCTCCCACCTCAGACCTTGTTAAAACCTGTTCTTTAAAGCAGGCTGGTGCACCACAGTGAGAGCAAGAGCAAGGTTGCATAAATCAACGTGTTCTCACAGCCCCCAGGATATCCATTATAGATGCCAGCTGGATGACTGGAAGATAGAGAAAAATGAATATTGTATCCTGTGGCCTTTTGCCTCTAATGACCACTTTTCAACATTTTTGAAGACATGATTAAATTTTGATAACTGGGGAAGTCACTCTGAGCAGGCTGAAATAGAGATAAATTGACTGAGGGTCTGACATCCCAGTGGAGAGCAGGCAACTAATTAGTGTGTGAATCTCACTCTGAAAGAGATGTAAAAGGGAGGCTAGTTTAATCAGAGGAGCTGCTGAGGTACAGGAATAGTCGGGGATAATAGTGGCCTAGGTAGAAATCACAGGCTCAATGAGCAGCTTTTTCTGTCTGCTTGATTGGCAGCTGCTGACCTAGTGTCCAAAACCTTTGAACTCTTAACAGCAGTAACAGCCTTGTCAAGGCAATTTGCTTGCAGCTTTCTGTGACCAGTTATTTCAACGGTGGACTGGGACACCCTATTTAAAAGGGCACTTTGCTCCTCTGCTACAGTGGAAGCCGGGCAGAACACTCTCATTATTTTTGATGACTTTACTTTTGAACCCTTTATCTTCCTCCCTACCCCTTGCCACCCACCCAGGTCCTCTCTTCCCCAGTGCACTCCACACAGTGCATACATCCCCTCTCCCTGGGGTCCTTACTATATGGATGAAGTGTCAGATCAATTTAGTTGATTGCAGCAAGGGGAATGGGGGTAGGAAGAAGGGAAGACCCCCACTGCCTAGTGCAACACTGTGATTTTATTGCAGGAACTGAGCTTCCTTGGTGCCTGAACTGCTGTTGCTTTTGGACATATGAAATACTAGTGTATCTGGAATTGCTTTTGCTGGGTTTAGAGGAATTAAAGACAACATATTTAATCCATTTAATGAGCTTCTCAGATAAGGCCTTCTTTAGCTGGAAATGAAGGATAGTATGCCTGTGCAAGAGACAACTAATAAATTTTCTTTCCTGTAATGCTTCCTATTTACATAGTATATACATGTAGAATTTTGTTTGTGGAAGGAAAAGTGTTCTGAACTAAACCAAAGTTTAGGGGAACAAAATTAATCCCCTGAAGCTGCGTTAGGTGGTAGATTTCTTTAGTTTTTTTTTTTTTCCCTGTAGGGTGGAGGGTAGCTGAAGAGAGAGTAAGATTATCGATAGAGCAGAAACCTTGCTGTCTTATTCCATTTGGTAGTGTGAATTAGTGTTGCTCTGAATTATTTTTTTGCCTGGGGCAGACTAGTTTCTCTTTTTAAACTGATCAGTTCCCCTGGGTCTTGTATTATACTGAGGACTAGGATACCTGATGTTACTGGGTTTTGATATGACAGCATACCGTTTCTGCAAAGCCTTCAGCTAGGATTTCAAAAACTACAAATTTTCACATGAAAATGAGGGACAGTTGTAATTCGGTCTACGTAATTAGGCACCTGCTGTATATTAATGCTTTATTAGTAGGTGGGTTATTCTAGTGGTAGCTTGGGGCATGGCTACACAAATAAGGTAAGCTCAGCTGCCAGTTGATAATGTGCTGGCTGCTTCACAGCTCTTACCTGTGTGTCCATGCTCTTACCTGTAGTGCATTACTGGAACACATCTCTCCGCTAAGCAGCATGAGGATTGCTAAGGCAGGACAGGTCCTAACCTGTGGCAGTTTCAGTATGAAACCGGGCAGAAACACCAATTTTGTGTAGTGGTTTTGGTCTGCGAATTTGAGATTTTCTGGTCAACACCCCTATTTATGTGGCAGGTTTAGTGCTAGCCAAATTGCCAGTGCACCCACTGGAATTATTAACTCATTTCCTGCTGTGAGATAGGATAAGGAGGAAGGCAAAGCAGGCTCAAACTTTAAAGGGTATAAAGAAAAGGTTTGAATAATAAGAATCAGAATAAAACCTTCAGAACACTTCTCCCCTTACACCTTCTTTCCTTTCCCACTTTCAGTCAGTTTATCACCTCTAGAAGAGTCTTTCTTCACCTGACTTAGGGAGAGGAGTCTCTCTTGTCATGCTATGGAGACTTCTCCATAAGAAAACAGTTCTCTTGTGGCTTTTGATTTCCACAAA
>VXBI01007748.1:370277-387276 GCA_013397375.1 Toxostoma redivivum | reverse complement strand
AGGGATGGGGACAGGAATGGGATCACCCCGTCCTGAGGGGTCCCTGGCCGTTCCCTGTGCCTTGCTCCAGGTCCTGGGGGGGTTTGTGCTGTGGGGCAGGGGCACGAGGGGCTGTGACTGGAAACGGGAAATGGGAAATGGGAAACGGGAAACGGGAAACGGGAAGTGGGAAATGGGAAACGGGAAACGGGAAACGGGAAACGGGAAGTGGGATATGGGAAATGGGAAACGGGAAATGGGAAATGGGGTCTGACCCTGAGNAGAGGGGAATGGGAAACGGGAAATGGGAAATGGGGTCTGACCCTGAGCCGAGGAGAGGCTCTGGAGGGAGGGCTTCCAGAGGTGTCCTTTTGTCCTCTTGTCCTACAGAACATTAGATTCTGCTTTAATGCAGTTTGTGATTGGAAACGTGCAGGGAGCGCTGCCTCAGCTCTGCCCCAGAGACCCCTGCAGAAAACAGCTCCCTGCCACAGAATTCCAGAGCGGTTTGGTTGGAAGAGATGTCACAAACGCCCGTGTTCCACCCCTGCCACGGCAGGGACACCTCCCACCCTCCCAGGCTGATCCAAACTCAGTGTCCAGCCTGGCCTTGGGCATTCCAGGGATCCAGGGGCAGCCACAGCTGCTCTGGGCACCCTGTGCCAGCCCTGCCCTCCCAAACAGGGAACAATTCCTGCCCAAGATCCCATCCAGCCCTGCCAGGGGCTGTCCCCACAAGCGCTGTCCGGTGTGGGGCTGCCACCCCGGCCCTGCCAGTCCAGCCATGTGTGCCAGGCTGTGAGCAATCCCCCTCCCGGCCTTTCCAGAAATACTCTGCTCTCTGCTCACTGACCTTTGATCCTTTATTCAATTCGCGTTCTTCTGGAAAGCCCAGAAATGCAGAGGATGCCCTGGCACAGCTGGGGCAGGGCTGGGGCCACTGCCTGGGGCCAACAGAGCAGGGCTGTGCTGGGAGGGGCTCCAGGACCGGGCAGGGGGCTCCAGGGACAGGGCAGGGGGCTGGGAGGGGCTCCAGGACCGGGCAGGGGGCTCAGAGTGCCAGGACGGGGCTCTGAGTGCCAGGATGGGGCTGTGAGTGCCGGGACGGGGCTCTGAACGCACCGCCCCTGATCTCCTCTCCCCCGGACGTTCCTGGCCCCTCTGCAGTGACGATGCTCAGGCTGACTGGGGAGAGGGGCAGCCGCAGCTCCTCACCCTCCTGCTGCAAACGCTGAGTAGGAGGTGATGTTAAAAACATGTTTTCCCAAATCCCAGCACTTCCCGCTGCAGCACTCGGCTCTGGCTCCACCTGCATCTCAGCGCGCAGCCCAGCTGCTGCCCAGCGCCGGCTCCCTCCCTCCCGGGGATCCTGGTACCTGTCCCATCCCCTTCCCTGGCTCAGCTCTGCTGCAGGAGCCGGGGAGCAGCTCCCCTGCCCCTCCCCTGCACCAGCAGCCGCCCCGCGGGCACCCCCGGCGGTGCCGAGCCAGCTCTGCCTCGGTCCTGCTGCAAACCCTCACGGGCAGGACTCTGTTCGCTCCGGCTGAGCTTGGGAAAAGCAAATTTGTCCTTGGGGGTGCATCAGCTCTGCCCCCGCAGGCGGGTGGGTCCCTGGTTGGATGGCACCGGGCTGGGTGTGGACAGGTTTGGGTCAGATCTCGGGAAGGAATTCTCTGTGAGTGTGGGGACACCCTGGCACAGGTGCCCAGAGCAGCTGTGGCTGTCCCTGGATCCCTGGAATGTCCAAGGCCAGGCTGGATGTGATTGGAGCCGCCTGGGATGGTGGGAGGTGTCCCTGCCATGGCAGGGGTGGGATGAGGTCTGTGGAGTTCTTTCCAACCCAAACCATTCCAGGAGTCTTTTGCAATTCCTAAACCTGAGCATTAAAAGGCAGCATCCCACCGCAGCAGAACAGTGTGGATGCAAAATGAACCTTGATAAGAAATAATTTGCTCTCCAGGGGAAAAGATGCCAAATGGAAGCGTGTGGTGCTCCCAGGCGGCACAGCTGCGGTTCTCACCCACCCCATGTGCAAAAACAGCCCCCGAGACACCGGGGCAGGGCCCAGGGGACCCCGACCCACCCCGGGGCTGCTGCGGGCTGTGGGAATCCCACGTGGGAAACCCCAAATGGGAAATGAAACGGGAATCGTGTCAGTGGGAACAGAGAGAAAATTCCGAGCCAGGACCAGTGCAGCAGGAGCCGAACTCGTGGAGTGAGTGCGGTGTCAAGAGCGCCGGGAGGAGCGGTGAGGTGTGCGGGGTCAGAGCTGTGCGGGGTCAGAGCTGTGCGGGGTCAGAGCTGTGTGAGGTCAGAGCTGTGCGGGGTCAGAGCTGTGCAGGGTCAGAGCTCTGTGGGGTGAGAGTTCTGTGGGGTCAGAGCTGTGCGGGGTCAGAGCTGTGCGGGGTCAGAGCTGTGTAGGGTCAGAGCGGTGTAGGGTCAGAGCTGTGTGAGGTCAGAGCTGTGTGGGGTCAGAGCTGTGCGGGGTCAGAGCTGTGCGGGGTCAGAGCCGAGCAGTGCCAGAGCGGTGCCAGAGCCAATATTTGAGCCCATATAGCAGGTGACATCCAGTGGCTGCGGGAAGCAGTGCAGCCCCATCGCACCGCGGGCAGCCCCGCACCCGGCACCGCACCCCGCACCCCGCACCCCCCTCGCCAGGGCCGAAGCCGTCCCTGCCCCTTCCCTGGCAGCGTTCAAGCCCAGGGGCCGGGCGGGTTTTGGAGCCGCCTGGCCCGGTGGAAGGTTCGGGTTTGGGGGCAGGAAGGAGGCGCTGTGTGAGTCCCTTGCACGGAGCCACGCGGGAGTCTCAGGAAGCTCCAGCTCCAGCCCTGGCACATCCCGGCCCGCTGCCCACAGGACAGGGGGCTGGGGCTGCCTGTGGGGCACACCGGGGCCCTCCAAACCCTCAGCGCTCCCGCCCGGCTGAGCGATGTGTTCCGAGGTATTTGCAATTTCCTCCCCACCAGGCCTCCCCCTCCTCTCACTCTTTAACAGCAGAGGTGGGGCAGGCAGCACCGACAAAGCTGCTGATGCGAGCAGCAGGGGCAGAGCAGCAGCTCCTCGTGACTCCCACAGAGCCAGGACAGCATGGAACCGTCCTACAGGATGGGGCGTCCTACAGGGTGTGACAGTCCTAGATGATGGGACAGTGCTACAGGGTGTGACAGTCCTAGATGATGGGACAGTGCTACAGGGTGGGACAGTCCTACAGGGTGGGACAGTGCTATGGGATGGGACAGTCCTACAGGGTGTGACAGTCCTACAGAATGGGACAATGCTACAGGGCGGGACAGTCCTATGGGATAGGACAGCCCTACAAGGTGTGACAGTGCTATAGGATGGGACAGTCCTACAGGATGGGACAGTGCTATGGGATGGGACAGTCCCACCCTGCAGGTCTGGGAGCCAGTGGGATCTCACAGCCCCAGCTGCTCAGCCCCTGGCCCCATTGCTGCCCCGTTTTGGGGCCAGCAGCCCCCGTGCCACCACGGGAACCAGCAGCCCGTGCCAGGCGCCCGTTTCGGGAGCCAGCCTTGTTTACTCTGCGCTGATGTTCCCATCCCGGAGCCGCTCAGCTGCACAATCACCAAAACCAACACGGGACCCGGGGCTGGGCTGGGGTTTTGTGCTTGCCCAGTGGCCGCTCCGGGACATCAAAGCCTTGGCTCTGGCTGCAGCCAGCCCCGCAGGCCCTGTCTGGATGCCGGGTTCCCACCGCAGGGGAGGGACTCGGCCGTGCTGGGCAGGTGGGAGCACCCTGAGAGCCACCAGCAATGCTGCAGGGCCGGGCTGGCTGCTCCTGGAGAATGATTTCCCAAAACTGCCCGAGACTCATCTCAGCTGGGAGAAGGGCTGTGGCCATGCCCCGGCCTGGCAGGGGAGATTTGGGCAGGGGGTCTTTGGGCAGGGGGTGCTCGTTGGTCGCTGACCCCTTGCACTCCAGCTCTTACAGCCCTTTGCTGCTGCCCTGGTTTGCTGTAATCCTCTCTCTCACCATCCAAAACAGAAGGGACACGGTTGTCACCATCCCCGCCTCTCTCCTACCCTCTGGGGTGGCTCTGGGCTAGATCCCAGGTCAGGGGCAGAGGACAGTGTCCCAGCCCTGGGGGACACAGGGACAGTGCTGCCAAGTGGCTCCAGCCGCCTCCCTGCACCCTGCCAGGTGTACTGGCCCCCCCACCAACCTCTGTCCTTTGAGCAGCAAATAAACCTGGACCAAAACCAGAAGCAGTTGTGGCCACAGCCAACACAGGCCTTGGTGTCCCACGCATGCAGGAGTTCCCACAGCTCACTCTCCTCCAACAGGAGCTATAGAGATGTTTTAGTTTGGGAAAAAAATATCCTGTTCCCACCTGAAATGTCATCCTGTGCTCATTCCATGCTTGGGAAAGGGTGGCAAAGCCCTGGGAAGCAATGAGTGAGGAGGAAGGAAGCGCTGAGAGAAGGACAGGGAGGATGAAGGGCACCTGGATGAACACAAGGCTCTGGGACTGACAGTGTCACCTCCACCCTTGTCACTGCTGCTGCCAAACCCCACGTACACCCCGGACCCGAGGGCAGCGAGTCCCTGGCCATAGGGAGGTTGAGCCAGGACAACCTGCCTGGCACCACCCCGAGCTCCGGGGGTTCCTGTGCCGCTGACTCACGCCAGGAGAATCTCTGGCCCAGCCCAGGTCCCCTCACACCTGGCTCGGGACCGCTCCCCAGCAGCCCAGTGCCACGGCAAGCTCACACACGCCCAGGCTGGGAGTGGAGATCCGGATTGCTCCACTCCAGCCTCGGCTGCACTGGAGCTGAAAGCAGGAGGGCTGGGGCGCTCCAGAGTGAAGGTGCTGGTGGCCAGGGCTGGTCATGGCCCCACAGACACTCTTGGTTCTCCTGCGTGGCAAGGAATGCCCACGGCTGAGCAGAGCCCGGGCTCGGCTGCTCTCGTCGAGCATTCGATGGAAGGAACCGCTCAGCAGAGACGTGAAGGACAGCGTGGGCACAAGGTGACACGGGGAGCTGCCTTGGGGCACACCACGGGGCATCAGCACTGGCACAGGGGCCCCAGCACCTCTCTGAGCAGCTGGAGCAGGGGCAGCGGTACCAGACCCTTCCCCTGCCACCTGTGACGGGAATGGGGCACCCCAGCCCCACGGCAGCACGGCTGGGGACCGCGGGGGCCTTTCTGCAGCGTCAGACGAATCCGCCCGGCTGCACCCCCGCGATTTATTCAGCTTAATCCGGCGGCGGGCAGGTCCCACCCGCGCCCCGCCGGCCGGGAGCCGGCTCAGCCCCGCGGCCCGGGGGGACGGTCCCTCCCCGCAGGGAGGGGACTGAGTTATGAAAGTTGTCAATGGGGAGTGTCCGGGGGGCTGGAGCAGACGGAGCCCAGGGGCGCGGGGCACTCGCTGAGGGCAGGCTGAGCTGAGCACCCCGAGATCCCCGCGACGCTCCCGCAGACAGCGAGCAGAGGCACCGGTGACACCCCGAGCGCTCCCGTCGGTGATCCCGAGCTTTCCTCTCGGTGATCCCGAGTTCTCTCCTCGGTACCGCTCCGGTTTCCTGCGGGTCACACCGGGAAGCGTCTCCTGAGGCCACTCTCGTGCCCTTATCACTTTTCCAGCCCAGCTTCTTCACTCTAACTGTTGGACGGAGAACTGATAAGGGTACGCGGGTGACACGAGCGACCGTCCCGACACGCTGGCCCCTGGTGGCCCCCGGGCTATCCCGGCTCCGGCATCCGTGCCTGCGCAGCTCCAGATGTTGGCTCAGGACAAACCGGCCGCAGAGCGAATGCAGGGGATGCAGAAGTGTCTTCTGCACTAAAAGCCGGCAGGTCCCGTCACTCCGGGATTTTCCCTTTCAGCACCTGCAGCAGTCTCCAGCAGGAAAATGCATCTTTTTGGAAAAGTTCCTGAAATGCTTTCCTAATGCGTTACTGTTTGCTTGTGTTCCAGTGAAGTTAGCTTGGAGTTCTTTGGGATCAAGGCGAAGAATAATTATAAAAAGTAAGAAATGACCATAAAACTCCTGTGCTTTCCTGTGCGCCGAGCTGTTCCCGTTTAAAACCATTTATTCCCGACATTTCCCTGGTTTCTAGGTGAGCTCCTGCCAGCCATCTCCAGCCCCAGCAGATGAAGGGGATGACGAACACTGCAGAGGGACAAGGGCACGAACCCCAGGATGAGGTAGGGCGGTGTTGGACCAGCAGAGCGCTGTGCTCCCACCCAGCGTGGGGTGCCCGCGTCCCGCCGAGCCTGGGCTTGCCGGGGTCCCACAGGGGCTGCCCCGCGTGACAAACCCAGGCTCTCCAGCGCCCCTTCACATCCCCACTCTCTTTTTCCCAGTTTTCCAGCTATTCCCATCAGCCAGACCTTTCCTGCCTCCGCTGAAGTTTCGCAGAGCACGCTGGCATTCCGGGGTGCTTGCTCATGGATGCGCGGCTGGGGGGAGAGGGGAGAGCCAGCACCAGCACAGGGAGGAGGATTTTCCATCGGGAATACAGCCTGGCCCAAACCCATCGGCTGCGCTGCCCACGCCCCAGGGCTGCCCTGGCCCCGCAGGAGCCCCAGGGCCAGCGGCCACTGCAGCCCCAAATCACTGCCACCCCACAGGGCTGCCCCAGCTCCCTGCACGCCCTGGCACAGGAGGGTCCCCGAGCCTCGGGGTGGCCGCCCCAGAGCCGCTGAATTTCCAGGTGCAGGGATCAGGGCAGGGCCCGAAGTGAGGCAGCAGCTCCGGGTCAGGCACTGCAGGCACAGGCTGGCCCGGCACCCCCAAACCGCCCCCCAGAGATGCACCCCCAAACCCAGCCCCTGCTGCTCCTGAGCTTGGGCCCATCCTGACCGCTGGCTTGGCCCCAGACAGACTCACAGGCTCAGCCCCCGAGCCTGGGCCCCCCGGGCTCATCTGGTGGCCACACTGCCGCGTCCAGGCCCGGCTCCCTTTGGGGACAGCCGGGCTGTGCCCTGGGGGCTCCCCCCACTGCAGCCCCTGCCACGGGGGCATCCCGGGCTCTGAAACCCGAGCATCCCCTCGGAGCACGGAGGGATTGGGGACGGGCTCTGCCACCCCTCGCCGATGGCTTTGTGTCCCCGCAGTGACTCCGGAGCGGGGCCGGGGGGCAGAAGTGACCCCGCAGCTCCGGGCAGACCCCGCAGTGGGGGCTGGCGGGGGGTCCAGCGGGCTCGGGGCGCTCGGGGGTGCCGGGACTGCTCCGCACAGAGCCCCCGCTGCCCGGGGACGCGCGGAGGTGGCGGTGGAGCCACACGATGAAGTGAGGGTAGAGGAGGGCTGTCCCTGCCATCCCTGGTCAGGGGACAAAACCGGAGCGGTCATGGCACCCCTCAGCACTGGGCTCTGCTCTGCGGAGCGCCCGGAGCTTCAGGGAGCTCCAGACTGGCCAGGACGAGTCCCCGAAGCTCCCGGGAACCCCGAGAGGGGTGGGGTGAGCGCCTGGAGCCTCCAGGAGCCCCAGATGGGAGTGCCTGCGTTCCGACCGCCGCTTCTGCATGAGGGGTTCATCGGGGGGCCGGGACCTCATGTGATCCCTCTGCAAACAGCCGCCGGCGGCTTGTCAGTGTGTATTTGGCTTTTCCCCGTGGCAGGTGGGGTGATCAGCCATGAAAAGACGGCTTAGCGCCACCGGAAAACTCCTGAGGCAGCCGAATTCCCCGGGAGCCGGGGCAGGGGGGCGGCGGCTGAGCCAGCACCGGCGCCGCTGCCGCCCCGAGCCCCGAGCACGTAGCCCTGGTATTAAAGTCCCGAATAGGAAATTCCACTTCTTCAGAAAAAAACACAGGAGCCGGATATTTCATAAGTGTCCCGGCGGACATGAAAGCCGCACCAGGAAATTTCACTCAGCGCAGATATTAAAGTTGACGCAGCCCCTGGGGCAGCCGGGGCCAAGCACCCGGAGCAGGGCACAGGGCGAGGGACGGCTGCGGGGACACGCGTGGGCACTGTCCCTCGTGTCCCTGTCCCTGTCCCCGTCCCTGTCCTTGTCCCTGCCCCTCGTGTCCCTGTTTCTATCCCTGTCCATGTCCCTCTCCCTCTCCCTGTCCCTCGTGTCCCTATTCCTGTCTCTGTCCCTCGTGTCCCTGTCCCTATCCCTATCCCTCGTGTCCCTGTCCCTGTCCCTTGTGTCCCTGTCTCTCTCCCTCGTGTCCCTGTCCCTGTCTCTATCCCTGTCCCTGTCCCCGTCCTTCTCCCTCTCCCTGTCCCTCGTGTCCCTGTCCCTGCCCAGCAATGGCTCCACAGGCGGTGGCACCGCTGCTGCTGGGGCACAAGCGTTCGGGGGGGACCCCACAGACATGGGACACAAAGGGGGCCGCAGCCGAGCCCCAGCAGGGCACACGGCAGGCCAGGCTGTCCCCAGGCTGTCCCCAGGAGGGCAGGGGGGCAGTGCCAGCCCGGGAAGGGCGGTGGCACCGGGCACGGCGCAGCACCGCTCACCGGGGCTGCCGGGGAGCGCCGCCCCCGCGCGCACCGAGCGCAGCTAATTGCAGGTTATTGCTCAGCTCTGTCATTAAATACGGATCCGTTCTCTTCCGACACGCGCTCCGAGCAGTGCAAACTCGGATCTTCCCCTGCCCCCGCTCCTCAGCTGCCGCAGGCTCGGCGCGGCAGCGGCGGCGTGTGCGGGGTCACTGAGGCTGCGGTGGGGCTGGGGTCGGGAGCGGCCTGGAAGCTCATCCCATTCCAGCCCCCTCATCCCATTCCAGCCCCCTCATCCCATTCCAGCCCCCTCATCCCATTCCAACCCCTTAATCTCATTCCAACCCCTTCATCCCATCCTAACCCGTTCATCCCATTCCAGCCCCCTCATCTCACTCCAACCCCCTGCCATGGGCAGGGACACCGTCCATCACCCCAGGCTGCTCTAATCCGTGTCCAGCCTGGCCTTGGGCACTGCCAGGGATCCAGGGGCAGCCACAGCTGCTCTGGCACCCTGTGCCAGGATCTTCCCACCCTCACAGGGAAAAATCTCTTCCCAATATCCCACCCAGCCCTGCCCTGTGGCAGTGGGAGCCATTCCCCGTGTCCTGTCCCTCCATGCCTTGTCCCCAGTCCCTTCCCAGCTCTTCTGGAGCCCTTCAGGCCCAGGAATTTCACCCTTCATCTTTGGCTGAGTTAGGACCCACCTGCCCCGATCCTGGGCTGTATCTCCAGTTCAGTCTGGAGCCCCTCACCTCTGCCATTCCCAGGGACCAGGCACTGACATTTCCCTGTTGCTGTTCCCAGTGGGGATTCATCAGAATTAGGAGTTAAACACAACCCAAAGAGCATTGTAATGGCTTCTCGAGAGAAAACGAGTTTCTAAAATTAAAAAAGCAAAATGAGAGAATGGAATATTTTTGCATTGATTTTCTTGCCATGAATATTTATATAACTTGGTTTAATAATGTTAAGAAAACACAGGGCAGTGCTGGGTGAGGGCTGTGGTCTGCATCCCCATCCCATGGCAAGGCACACACCCTGCCAGCACCAGAGCTCAGAGCAGGGAATCACCTATCCAAAACCCAGAAAACCCCCAGAAAGACCCCCAACACCACAAGGAATAAATACAGTGCCCAGAGAGTCCAAACATTTTTTTCTCCCTGCCCCATTACATGACACTCTCATCTTAATTGGTAAATAATCACACAAATTGCATTGTCACTGCATCCCTTCTCTGCCTGCCCAGGAATCCCTGGCAGTGCCCAAGGCCAGGCTGGGCAGGGCTTGGAGCAGCCTGGGACAGTGGAAAGTGTCCCTGCCCAGGGCAGGGGCTTGGAGTGAGATGAGCTTTAAGGTCCCTCCCAACCCAAACCGTTCTAGGAGTCAGTGATTCACCCATTGCAGCACAAGTGGCCTCATCCTCGGCCACCCACAGATGTTCATTCCCTCCTGCCAGGACCCGGTGATTTCCACCCTGGTACCGAGGCCATTTCCAGCCTTTTTGAGTAAGGGGATCTCTGCTGCTCCTCTGGAGCACATCCAGGGGAAAAGCCCACCCTGGAGGGGCAGGAATGTGCAGATTACAGAGGGGAAATCATGGAGGAGGGCAGGGACAGAGAGGTGTTGTCAAGGCAACAGCAACTGCGGGATTGGGAGAGGGAAGGGGGGGAACAAGGGTACCCGGGGGTGCAGCGATGGACACAGGGGCACAAGAATCCAAGGGTGAGGACAGGGAGACAAACACCATCCCCTGCCCCTCTGGCCACCAGAAGAGCTGCCAGCCCTGCTCCCGGTGAGGGAGGAT
Organism: Toxostoma redivivum; assembly: GCA_013397375.1. NCBI lineage: Eukaryota > Metazoa > Chordata > Aves > Passeriformes > Mimidae > Toxostoma > Toxostoma redivivum. The sequence continues at coordinate 377,069 of VXBI01007748.1, read as the reverse complement.
GGCTCAGGGCCCCACAGCACCCCCAGAGCACTCTGAACCCCTCACATTCTGAACCCCACACTCTGAACCCCTCACATCCTGAACCCCAAACTCTGAACCCCACATTCTGAACCCCACACCCTGTTCCCTCCTTCCCTCAGGTGTCAAGGCCCCAGAGCAGCCCTGGCAGGGCAGCAGCCCTCGGCAGCAGGGCCAGCCCTGTCCCCTGCTGAGCCCCTGCTCCCCACGCACCCATCCCTGCAGCAATCCCTGCCAGGCCCTGACAGCTCCCTAAAGCTGCTGCACTATTTTTACCCCACGGTTGCTATAGAGACATCAGAGCCTCTCCCCGTGATGATGCAGCTGCTTTTGGGTGATGCAGTCTCTTCCAGAAGTACTGCATCACCCACTGCATCACCCACTGCATCACCCACTGCATCACCCACTGCATCACCCGCTGCATCACCCGCTGCATCACCTGCTGCATCACCCACTGCATCACCCACTGCATCACCTGCTGCATCACCCACTGCATCACCCGCTGCATCACCCGCTGCATCACCTGCTGCATCACCCACTGCATCACCCACTGCATCACCTGCTGCATCACTCACTGCATCACCAGCCACTCCATCACGCACTTCAGGTCCCCTGGACACTGCTCTGGTCCCAGAGATCTGTGCCAGCCCCCGTGCCCTCGGCAATGCCGCAGATGTGGGGTCACACAGACCCCTCCATGCCCTCCTCCTGCTGCCCCGGGTTGGGGTGAGCTGCTGCTCCCCCAGCCTGCTCGAGGCACTGCTGTGCTGGGCAACGTCCCACCTTGGCCAGCTCAACCACCAGCCAAAGCCAGGGAGCAGAGGGGACAAGGAGCAGCGCTGCATGTGGCACTGCACGGCCACAGGGGGTGGCAAGGCTGGCACCAACATCGTGGATTTTAGCAGATTGATCTCTGGCGCACCCATTTTTCCAGCAGGAGAAATCAGGGTCCCAATTAAAGCAGGTACAAACCTGAGCCAGGCTCCAGCTCTGCTCACATCTGAGGGGAAAACAAGGAGCTGTGGGCATGGCTGGACCCTCTCCTCCGTGAGACCCCAGCAGGGCATGGCTGGGGCTGGGACCCCCAGAACGCAGAACCCCCCAGAATGCTGAGCCCCCCAGAATGCTGAGCCCCCCAGAATGCTGAGCCCTTCCAGAACGCTGAGCCCCACAGAACGCTGAGCTCCCCCAGAATGTTGAGCTCTCCCAGAATTCTGAGCTCCCCAGAACGCTGAGCCCCCCAGAATGCTGAGCCCTCCCAGAATGCTGAGCCCCCCCCAGAACGCCGAGCCCCCCAGGGAGGGAGCGTGGCTACAAAGGGTGGAGCAGCGGCCGTGCAGGGATGAGCTGGCAGGAATAACTCACACAGCCCTCAGCAAAGCAACCAAAATAGAACCTGCCAGTCCCGGGTGCCCCCGGGGAGATGGGGCTGGCTCAGTCCTCGGGGGGCTGCGCTGGCACCCCCTGTGCCTAAGCCGGGAGCCCAAAGGGGCAGGAAATGGGACTTTGGGACGAGAGCCTTCCCCAGCAGACAGAGCCAGCTGTGCCCAGCCGGGGGAGAGGAGGACATGGAGCCAAGAGCCCCTCAGCACCCTGGCCCTGCTCCCACACTCTCAGCCCCTCAAGGCATCGCTGCAGCCCCTGGAATGCCCTGGGAACCAGAGCTGCACCCCACAGACAGCAGGCAGCCCCGCCACAGTCCCAGAGAGCAGCTCCCCCTTCTCCAGGCTGGGCCAGACTCTGACACAGCCTCAGCAGGCTCTAACAGGGGGGTGACAGCTCCCTGCCGGCCCATCCAGGTGCTGGGATGGCCCCACGAAGCCTCCAGCGTCTCTGCTGCTCTCTGCAGTGACACACTTCTGTCACCTCTGCCCCCTCTGTCCTGCCAGGAGAAAGGAGCCCCTGCCCAGGTGAGGATTTGGGGTACCAGCACCAGCCATGCCACAGGGGATTGGTGTCACCAGCAGCCACTGCCCAGCCCTCCACACCCTGCACGGGCTGCTCCAAGTGGGCACAGCATGCTGTGGTGGCACCCAGCCACCTCAAAGCCACCCTATCCCAGTTTTGTCCCAAACTGACCGTGTCTGGAGCCCATCCTGCTGCCCCCACGGCTGCAGGGGCACTGCTGAGATCAAACCCATGGCTCAGAGCCCTGCTCAGAGCTGCAGCTTCTCCACAGCCATCCCTGCGGCCCCGTTGCCATGGCACCTCAGGGATGGCAGAGACGCTGGTGAGGAAGACAAGGAGGATGAAGATAGGGGGACACATTGGCTCTGCAAAGCCAGGGCACGGCTGGGGCAGATTTGGGGCCCTGTGGCAGCAGGCAGGGGCCATTCCTGCTCCCCTCCACAGAGGTTCCAGCTGCCAGGACTGGCACAATGGAGCTGGCATCACCCTGCTCCCCTCCCTGCTGGGACATCTCCCACCCCGTGGACACCTGGCAGCTGGTGAGTCCAGGCTGGTGGAGCAGGAAAGGGAACTCTTGGGTTTGAACACCCTCAAGGATGGGTCATTCCTGCTCTCCAGCCTGGGGCCCAGCACAGGTGACAGCTCACAGGAGCAGCGAGGGGCCCGAGGAGGAGGGGACACTCACAGGGGGTTGTCAGCTCCCCAACCCTGACTTCCAGCATTCTCCTAATTGCAACCATCAGGACCTTCCCTTTTCCCCACAGCCACCTCCTCCCTCCTTGCTGCCATCCCTGACCGTGCTGGGGGGCCCTGGGAGCAGAGCAGACCCCCCTGCATGGGGGGAGGTGGTGCCCCCATTGCTGGGCAGCCTGGGGTCCTCCTGCCCTGCCACCACAGCTTGTCTCTTCTAAATTTGTGGCTTTCAGGAGTTTATTTTTAAGATGTTTATTTTGTTAAGGTGTTTATATCATCTTGCTTTTAGGAGTCCGTGTGTTTATTTTTGACAAGTACACTGGAGTGCTCATGTATCAGAAAATGGACAGATAAATACATTTTTGGGGTTTTATGGCCAGTTTAGGCAGGTACTGCAGAGTGTCTGTGTTACCAAGTCGGGAGGAACCTGCCATAAGGTTTGCCAAATGCTCCCTAAAATAATAAGACTGACTTAATTTCTCTGCTGGCTCTGATTCTCATTGTCATCACCATCTCTGAATGAAGAGCGCTGCAATATTAGATTATATTTTATTAACCCCAAGAGAAATTTCCCCGAGTGTTAATGTGATACGGAGGGTGTGATGACAAACACGCTCACAGCTGTGATGGATGGTCTGCAGAAGTGCTGAACCGTGGGTTGGGGTGGTGGTCGGGGGCATCTGTGACCATTTCCCCCTTCCTCCAAATTCCCTTTCTGCCGGGACTGCTCTGAAAGAGACGCCGAGGAAAGTGGAGGAAGCTGCTGGTTCCTGCCCAGATGTGAGATTTGGGGACAAAGGAGGGTCAGGGAAGTGGCACACTGCTGCTGGTCCCGGTACCTCACCCTGGCACCGAGGGCAGCCGTGCCCGGGGAGCAGGCACAGGGACCCCCGCTCCTCCTGCGCGGCACAGCGCGCTGCCGTGCCCAGCTGTGCCCCCGGGCTCTGCCAGATGTGCGCTCAACACGGAGTCATCAGCATCAGGGGGGGTTCGGGGGGATAATTCCCCCTGCTCCAAATGGGGGCAGCTGTGGGTTCAGACCGGTTCGGGGTCTGGAGAGCCCCAGGAGCAGGGACACACACCCTGCAGCCCCCCAAAACACACACCCTGCAGTGCCCCAAAACACGGACACGCACCCTGCAGCCCCCCAAAAAACGCACACAGACCCTGCAGCCCCCCAAAACACGGACACAGAATCTGCAGCCCCCCAGCACACACACACAGACCTTGAAGCCCCCCAAAACACGGCCACAGACCCTGCACACAGACCCCAGCTCACGGACACCCCCGCCCGCCGCTCCCCGCACCCACCTGCGGGCGGACGCGCCGCCCCCCGCGCCTTCCTCCTCGCGCAGCGTCGGGCACCGGCACCGGCACCGGGCACCGGCACCATCACCGGCACCAGCCCCGGCACAGGGCACGGGACAGCGGCACCAACACCGGAGCCCCGGACGGGCAGCGGGCAGCAGGTACCGGGCCGGGCAGCGGCCGCTCCCCGCCGTCAGCACCGCAGCCGGGGGCGGCGGCAGCGGCACCGGGATGGCCGCGGCTTGGAGGGGTGGAGGGGACACCGGTCCCGGCAGGGCTGCGGGAGAACCGGGTGTCGGTTCTGCCCCGGTCGGTTGTCCCGGGTCCGAGGGGTCCCCGCGGGAAGGGGGAGCTCAGGGCAGGGAGCGGCACCGTGCGAGCTTTGGGAGGGGCTGGGGGCAATGAGGGCACCGACCGCTGGTCCGGGGGCGCGGGACCCCCGGGCAGGGCACGGAGGCGAGCGGAAGGGCCGGGAGGGTTGTGCCCTCTCCAGGGGCACTCCGGGGGCACTGGCTGCTCCAGGAACACCCTGAGGAGTGAGGCAGGGAGCGGGGGCAGCAGGAGTGGGCGGCAGTGGGGTCAGTAGAAGCAGGGGCAGTAGAAACACAACAGACAGCACGAGCGTGGCTGTTTCTCCTTCCCTGCGGCAGTGAGGAAGCAGAGATCCCGGCTCCAGCCCAGGAAGCCATCGGGGAAGTTCACACAGTCTCCAGTGGGCTTCGTGTTGCGGCCCCCAGACCCAGCAGGCCGGCAGAGACCATCGGAAGCTCTCTGATCTCCTGAGGAGACCAAGGCATCGGGCAGTGCCTGCACAAGGTGGGTGGCCATGGCCGGAGGGACAGCGGGATGAGGGGCAGCGCCCAGAGCACCCCAGGAAGGCAGGGACAAAGCAGGGGGGCTCAGCTCTTCTCCATGGTTCCCCCCACAGCCGCCATCGCCGGGGGGAGGCAGCAGCCATGGATGAAGTGACGGAGCTGGAGCTGGGGGGCAACTCGCTGCTGAAGGCCGTGTGGCTCGGGCGGCTGCGGCTGACGCGGCTGCTGCTGGAAGGCGGCGCGTACATCAACGAGAGCAACGACAAGGGCGAGACGGCGCTGATGGTGGCCTGCATCACCACGCACGTGGACCAGCAGAGCATCCACAAGGCCAGGATGGTGAAGTACCTGCTGGACAACAGAGCCGACCCCAACATCCAGGACAAGTCCGGGAAAACCGCGCTGATGCACGCCTGTATCCGGGGGGCTGGGGGCGAGGTGGTGTCCCTGCTGCTGGACAGCGGGGCGGACCCCAGCCTGGAGGACCACTCGGGAGCCTCGGCGCTGGTCCACGCCATCAATGCCGAGGACAAGGCTGTGCTGCAGCGCCTCCTGAATGCCTGCAGAGCCAAGGGGAAGGAGGTGATCATCATCACCATGGACACATCAGCCTCCGGCGCCAAGACCGCCAAGCAGTACCTGAACGTTGCCCCAGCGCTGGAGTTCAAGGAGAGGGCTCCCCCGGAGGAGGGCACAGCCCCCTCCAGCGCTCACCCGAAAACTCCCACCTCAGCGCCTTCCCCTGCCGAGAAGGACAGCAGCGTTGTCACCCCACACCCTCCACACAGCGGGGACCCCGAGCCGCCGTCCCCGGGCCAGAGAGCTGGCGCTGCCCGCAGAGCCCAGCTGCCCCGGCTGAAGCGGCTGCGCTCGGAGCCCTGGGGTCTGGTGGCACCCTCGGTGCTGGCGGCCTCGAATCACCGCGACGACACGCGGGTCTGCGCTGACAGCGAGCTCATCACGGGCATCGGCGACCTCTCGCTCTCCAAAAAACCCTCCCTCACCCGCAGCAGCAGCAAGGGAAGGGACCCCGCTCTCTTCCCCCCAGTGGATGAGCAGGCGCCGGGGTCACTGGCACGGAAAGCCACGCACGAGAAGAGCCCATGCTCCCACCCGTGCCTGTCCCGGAGCGTCACGGTCCCGGAGGAGCCCGAGAGCGCCAGCTCGGCCGCAGGGATGGACACCCCGCTCTGGTGGAGGCCGGGAGCTGAGCACAGCGGAGACTCGCAGGTCACCGAGGCGGGCAAGGGGCCCTCGGAGAGGAGGAAGCTGAGCGGGTCGCACCTGGCCCTGCTGGATGGCTGCTGCGGCTCCCCCTCGGGCAGCACCAGCACATCGCCCAGCACCGCCCGGCGCCGGCCGCCCGGCTTGCTGGAGAGGCGAGGATCCGGGACCCTGCTGCTGGACCACATCTCCCACACACGGCCGGGGTATCTGCCCCCCCTGAACGTGAACCCCAACCCCCCGATCCCCGACATTGGCTCCAGCAAAGCCCCCTCCCCGCTGGCTGCTGGGCTGAGGCCGCTGGTGCCCCTCACACCCAGCTCGCCCAGGCGGGGTGACCTGAGAGCCCACAGGAAGCTGCTCCGCAGACATTCCATGCAGGCAGAGCAGATGCGGCACCTCTCCGACTTTGAGGAGGTCGTGGCGCAGTAGCCGTGTCGCCGTGTGCGCACAGGGAGGTGGCCGAAGCCGCGCTGTCCCTGCAGGAACGGGACGGTTCCACAGAGCGGGCACTGGCTCCGGGGACACGCTGGCGGCCGGGGGCTCAGCCCTGAGCCCAGGGGTGAATCGGGATTGGGCTGGTTGGGAGATCGATCCCCCAGCGCCCTCGATCGCCAAGCTCCGTGCCAAGGATCCCACTTAGTTCACTTATTCCTCACCAGTCCGCTCTTCTTACATCCTGCTCGTTCTCTCACCGAATGCCCCCGGAGCCCCCGGTGGTGATCTCTAGGGCCGAGGCGTTCGTGAGGAGCCTTCCAGGAGAGGAAGGGGCTCAGCTCTGCGGAGGCTGAGCAGCGGGGACACCCGTCCGGGCCCGAAGCGCCTC
>VXBI01007748.1:340267-364885 GCA_013397375.1 Toxostoma redivivum | reverse complement strand
GGGGTTCTGTCACCGGGGCGGGAGGATCCCGGGTTCGGTACCTGCGGCACGGGAGGATCCCGGGTTCGGTACCTGCGGCACGGCCAGCCCCGCGCTGAGGATCCAGGCTGCGCGCAGCATGGCGCGGTTGCGGGCGCGGGCGCGGGCGATGGCCAGCGGGCGCAGGATGGCGGCCTGGCGGTCCAGGCTGATGACCACGGTGACGAAGGCCGAGGCGTACATGGCCAGCAGGCGCAGGTACATGAGCAGGCGGCACGCCACGTCGCCCGCCCGCCACTGCAGCGTGATGTTCCAGACGGCGTCCAGCGGCATCACCACCACGCTGACCAGCAGGTCGGCGGCCGCCAGGTGCCGCAGCAGCAGGCGGATGTGGGGGCGCCGGCCGCTGCCCCGGCCCCCCACCGCCCGCAGCACCGCCAGGTTGCAGCCGGCCGAGAGCGCGAAGAGGGCGAAGGTGACGGCCACGCGCACCTGGGCGGCCGGCGAGAAGGTGGGCAGGCGCAGGGGCTCCTCGCCCCTCTCCTCCGGGGGGCTCCAGGCACAGCCCCACTCGGGGGGGGTGATGCTGGGGGGCTCCACGCTGGTGTTTCCCACTGCGGGGTCTGTAGGATGGCCCCTACCTGCCACAGCAGGTGAAGGGGCAGTGGCAGCCCTGAGCTGGGGGCTCTGGGAGGGGCAGGCCACACTCAGCGCTGGGGGTCCTGTCCCCTAGAGCCCCCTGCCCAGGGCCACAGTGCCGACATTTCTGAGCTCGCTTCCCTGTGTTCCATCCTTGCCTGCTCGCTGCGCCCTGCTGCTTCCCCAGAGCCTCTGCCAGCCCCCAGAGCCCCCCCATGCCCCCAGAGCTGTGGGGGTCCCTGGCACCAAGCAGGAAAGAGGAAGGCAATGGCAGCTGACCCCAACACGCCGCCCCCCTCGGGCCATTCCTGCTGTGCCCCTCTCCCTGCCCAGAGCACCCCTCATGATCCTGCCTGGGGTGGTGACCCCGCCCAGCCCAAAAATGACACCCTGAGGAGCAGACACCCCCTTCCCTCACCTCACCTGCATCCAGGGTGTCCAGCCTGGCATTCCCCAGCCCGGCCATGGCAGGGCCGATGCTCACACAGTGCCGAGGCTCTGTGCTGAGGGCTCCTGCATCTGCTCCGGGGCACGAGGGGGATCGGGGCAGGTACTGGGACAGGTACTGCAGAGAGCCAGCACCTGCAGCTGCTGTGGCGTGGGCGCCCTTGGCAGCTCTGAATGGTCCTTGACGTAGCCAGCAGCTTGGAACAGCACGGTCCTTCCCCTGCCACCCACGGCACAGGGACACACGTAAGCGTGTGTGGCGCTCGCACAGCGGGACGTGCCCCACATCTGTGGGAGGGAGCCCCCCAGCCCAGGGGGTGCTGCCAGTGCCCCCCAGCTCTGGCACTGCTGCTGCCAGGGCTGGGTATCAGAGCACACAAGGCTCGCTGCATTGAGGTGCAGCATTTGGGGGGCCCAGAGATCCACAGGCCCCTCCTCCCAGCCCTGTGACTGCCCAGACTGTGCCCAGCTGTCCCCCAGACTGTGATCACCCCCATGGCAGTGTCCCCATGGCTGGAGCATGTGCCCAGGTCCCTTCAGCCCTGGCTGGAGAGCTGCAGCCTAGGAGAGGGCAGGGCAGGGGGCTGCTTTACACCTCAAAGGCTTGTCTCCCGTTCTGTCACCCCCTCCTCTGCCCCAGAGAGGATATTAACCTCATTAGAGAGTCCTTTCACACTCCATGGGGTTCATTAACCCCCCGCCCTTCACCCCAGACCCCAGAGCTGGGAGGATACTCCCCTGGCACATTAGCACATGGCTGCCAGGTCCCAACACCCTCCTGCTAATGGGGACCCCAGACTTCAGGGAGCCACCAAGGGGGCTGGGGACATAGGGGGCTGGGGACACAGGGTCCCCATCACAGGCTGCCACACTCTGCCCCTGGCAGGGTCTCCAGCCCGTGGGCTCAGCCCCATCCCCACACCGAGCTGGACCCCAAATCTACCCATTTCACTGTGCATTGGGAGCTCCCACGGGCCCAGAGCTGCCACGTGGGGAGGCTGGATCTGGAGGGTGCTGGGGATCCTCAGCCCTCCCTGGTGGGGTCAGGCCCCAGGGCAAGGGCAGTGTCTCTCTTGATACTCCCCAAGTTTCTCCAGCTGGTGTCTGGCTGCCCCACAGCCCCCAGCCCAGCGAGGAGACCCCAGGCCCATCAAACCCCACCCCGTGCCCAGCTCCTGGCAGCAGCCACACGGACACTCAGAGAGGGCACAAGGGTTTATTCACATCCAGCCACCGCCCGGCGCGTCCAGCACGGCTCCGGGCTCTGGCGGGGCAGCTCGTTCCTGCAGCCACCCCGAGGGCTGCGTGTCCCAGGCTGCAGGGACACACACACTGGCATCGTGGGGCTGGGGATGCTCCAGGCCCGGGGACTCATCTGGGCTGCGAGGGGCACAGAGCCTCCAGCAGCGAGAGCAGGTCCGCAGAGAGATCCTGGGGAGCAGAAAGGGACAGGGTGAGGAGACACGGACAGGGTGAGGAGACAGGGACAGGGTGAGCAGAAAGGGACAGGGTGAGCAGACAGGGACAGGTGAGGAGACAGGGACAGGGTGAGGAGACAGGGACAGGGTGAGCAGACAGGGACAGGGTGAGGAGACAGGGACAGGGTGAGGAGACACGGACAGGGTGAGCAGGTAAACAGAGGTGCAGGCAGGGCTGGGGTCATGGCAGTGACAGCCCACCCTCTGGAAGTGCTCCCAGGCAGGAACAAGCAGGACAACGGATCCCATTCTGTCCCCATAATGGGAACCCTACAAACACGAGGGAGGGAAGCACCAGGAAAGATGGGGCAGGCTGGGGGATCCCCCTCACCTGCAGCAGGGGGCAGGGCCCACCCCTCCATTCCCGACCCCAGACAAGGCTGTTGTTACCCCAAAACCGGTTCCTGCACTGCCCCACACCAAGAGGACTCTGAGGCCGCCCCAAGGGGGGTTGATCCCTGCCCTGTGCCAGCCCCATGCTGAGAGTGACCCCAATCCCCCCCAGCACGTACCTGGGTGACTGTCCCTGTGCCCACGAACTCTGACAGCGCCAGTCCCGTGTCCAGGGCGTCACCAGCGAGATCCGGGGGGGCCGCAGCCCCTGCAGAGTGGGGAGGGGTCAGCCAGGGGGATGCAGTGGAGGTGACAGCCTTGCTCAGGTCTGAGGGGGTCCCCTCTGTGGGCATGTAGGGGAGTGGCCCCCAGGTCTCCGTCTGGATGTTGGAAACCCCAAGCAGCTCTGGAGGGGTCCCGGTTGCAGGGATGTAGGAGGGGGACCCCCAGGTCTCCATCCCGATGTTCGGACCCCCAAGTACATCGGGGAGGGTGGCTGCAGCAGGGGTGTAGGGGGGTGACCCCCAGGTCTCTAACCCCATCTCCGGACCCCCAAGCAGCTCCGGGGCAGTGCCCGCAGCAGGGCTGCAGAGACGTGACCCCCAGGCACCCGTCCCCATGCCGGCAGCTCCGTGCAGCTCCGGGGGGGTCCCCGCCATGGGAGGTGGCCCCCAGCCCGCAGCGCCGGGCGGCGAAGCATCCCGGGGGTCCGTGTCCTGGCAGCACCCCAGGCCCCGGGGGCACAGGGGGCAGTGTCGGGGGGCGGGCGCCGCCCGGCCGAGCCCCAGCAGGGCGGAGAGGTGTGCGATGTAGCGGGTGGCGAGGCGCAGGGTCTCGATCTTGGTGAGGGTGTGCCCGGCGGGTGCCAGCGCGGGGGGCAGGTAGTGCCGCAGCCGCAGCAGGGCCTGCGCCAGCCGCCGCATCCGCAGCTTCTCCCGCTCGCTGGCCCTCTGCCGCGGGCCCCCCGCTCCGCCGCCGCCCCGCGCCGCCTTCCTGCCCCGGGGCCGGGGTGCGCCGTGCCCGCGGCAGGGTCCCCGGGCGGCGGCGGGGGACGCGAGGCCGCAGGAGTCGGGCGATGCTGCGGGAGAGCTGCTGCTGTAGCCCAGGGGGTCCGGATGGTCGCCCCAGCCCTGCAGAGCGGCGGTGGCGGGCAGAGTGCGGCCGTGGGCCATGGCAGCGCCGGAGGCTGGGACCTGTGTGCCCGTGGCTCCCGGTCGCCCCGGCTTTATGCCGGCCCCGAGGTGTGAAGAGGCACCTTGGTGGCTGCAGGAGCAGCACTTCAAAGGCCGGGGGCCGGGGGGGGGCCGGGGCCGCGGCTGTGAACACGGGGTGACGAATTTCACCCCAGAGGTGTGAAAGTGCTCGGTGCTGCCCCTCGGGCCCGCTCTGGGCTGGGGACGGGGCTGGGACCCCCACGGGAGCTGCAGCGGGGTCTGTCGGTCTGCATGGGGGGAGCTGCAGTAGGGCTGCAGCACGGGCTGCGCTGGGGGTGCAGGGGGGTGCTGTGATGGGGCTGCAGTGGGGTTTGCAGTGGGTCTGCGGTGGCGTGTCCCTGTGTGTCCCCTTGCAGTGGGCCCCAGACAGGGAGCTGCCGTCGGGGCTTTGTGGGACACCCCCCAACCCAATATTGGGGGTGCCGGTCTCCCCACGCCCCTGACGGGCCCCTGTGGGCTGCCCGGTTCTGGCAGAGGCAGCGGGACCCCCACGGGCCGCGGGTGTCGAGCCGGGGCCGGGGCTGGGAGGAGCCCCCCCGGCGCGTTCCCAGGCCCCGCAGGTGTTGGGGCCGGCGGGTGTGAAGGTTTCCCGGGAAACGGCCCCGCCGAGGCACGGAAAATCCATCAGGGAGCAAGGGGACACGGGCATGGCACGGCACACCCGGCGCTGGTGTGCACAGCCGGGGCCGGGGTACATCTGGGGGCGCAGCACCCCCGAACTGGTGTGCACAGCCAATACGGGACCCCCAAAACGCGGCGTGCAAAGCCCTGGGGAACATGAGGGGCACAGGATCCCCACAAAGCCGGGGGGCAGAGCTGGGGGGCACAGCTGAGGGACCACAGCCTGGGCACAGCACCCCCAAACCGTGTGTGCACATCTGAGCAGTGCCCAGCACCGACCCAGCCGATCCGGGGCCACCCGTGCCAGCCCGGTTCCAACACCCAGGCCCAGTCTGGGGGCGCAGGGGTGTCTGGTGGGGGATCTGCGCCCCATGGCCCGGGCCAGGCTCGGCCCCTTCCGCGCTGCCGGCCCCCTCCTGGGTCGCATTAGCTGATGAGCTCCCGGGTAATGAGTTCTGCACCCGCCGCAGCCGCTTCCCACCTCCCTGTTTGGACAAGTGCTGGGCTGGGGCAGCACCGGCCGCGGGGTCAGAGCCCCCGCCGGGTTGAGAAAATCTTTAATTGTAACAAATAGAAATAGCGTGTAAGTCTTGTGAATTCCTTTAGCTTCAGCCAAAAGCGTTTAATGTGTGCAAGTGGTTATTTTAGCCTTAAAGACTGTGGGCCTGAACAATGCCGGTAAGAAGAGGTATCTTGGCAAGATCACTGAGCTGGGATGTATTCAAAGAGAAGAAATTTTTTGGAGGCCTATGACCAAAACTGGATAAATTTGAGGAATAGGGTGTTCCCCAAACGAGCACCAGAGACCCTCAAAAGACCCCTATTCTTACATAAATAAGCTCTAAAAAGTGATATAAATATGCAAAAGCATTTGTAGGAATGTTTAGCATCATGCGGGAGTTTTGGGGAATGTAATTAATAACTTACAAAGATTTAAATTCGTCTGTTAGCCAGCTGTGGTGTGTGTAGTAGGAGATATCTCCTGCACACCCAGCACTGAAATGAAATGCTGAAATCACAGTGTTAGAGGGTTTTATTCCCAACTTTTGGTGAAAGCAGAGTCACAGCCCGCTGGGTGCCCAGACCCCCTCGGCTGATCTGGAGCTGTCCGGGGCTGCATCCACGGGACTGCGGGGACAGGAGCAGCACGGCCAGAGCAGGGATGTCTCTGGGAAGGGGGGACCCCTCACACTCCGCACACCCACACCCCCGGGGCGGGGAGCTGGGCAGAGGGCACGGGGCTGCGGGGACCCTGCTGGGTGCCAGGGCTCGGGGTGCCGGCTCTGGAAGGTCAAGTCCCGGGTTCTGCACTCCGGCAGAGCAGCCGTGCGGGGAGCGGCGGTGCGGGGCGAGCCGGTGCTGCTGCGGGGCTGGCGGCACGTTAGCATCTCTCACGGCCGTGTGAATGGCTCTCCACACACTTCCCAGCGCCGGCAGGGCCAATTAAGGACCGAAGGAGTCAGAACTGACACCTCTGCAAATGGGCCCGGCATTCCCAGGCTCCTGCCTCCCGCCCGGAGCGGGGTGAGCCTGGGGGAGCTCCACACCTCCAGGTGGGTGCAGGGGCATCACCCCGCACCCCGGCACAAATAAAGCCGGGGTTACCCCCAGAGGCGGCCAGCAGAACAGTCCCCAGCCATGGCCCGACACAACACTGCCCCAGAGGTGCTTGGGGGTCCAGAGATGGGGATAGAGACCTGCGGGTCACCCCCTACACCCCTGCTCTGGGATGCCCCCAGAGCTTCAGAGCATTCCCAGCTACACCAGCCTGGAGCTCCCCACAGACGTGCCACAGCCACGGGCGATGGGATGGCTTCTTCCTGCTGCACGGCCACGCCACAGAGCTGCACGGAGTGGGACAGACACCAGAATGCCCCCTAAAGCCGCCCTGCAGTGCTGCTCCCCCATTCCTTACTGCGGGACCTGCTGGTTGCACCCCGGCACGGGCAGGGCTGCGAGCACCCTCCAGCCTGGCACCCCACACACAGCTGGGTGCAGCCCCGGGCCAGGGCTCAGTGCATGCTGCTAGCCCGACACACAGCCCAGGTGTGCCCCAGGGCTGAGGTGGCAGAGGGACTCAGCACCCAGGCTGTCCCCAGCCCCACTGACCACCCCAGCTCCCACCTGCCTGGGGGTCCCATCCCTCCCTGGCCCAGGGTAGCCCAAGAGGGACACTGGGAGCCCTGTCCCCTCCCTGTGCCCAAGGACAGCTCTGTCCCTAGGGTTTGGGGTAGCCCATGAGGGACACTTGGGGTCCTGTCCCCTCTCTGTGCCAAAGACAGCTCTGTCCCTAGGGTTTGGGGTAGCCCATGAGGGACAGTCCCTCCTGTCACAGCCACCCCATGGCCTGCCCGGGCCTGCAGCACCTGCCCAGAGCAGGGCAGGCAGAGGGGTCCCGGTGCCAGTCCCCCGAGCAGGGCCCAGCAGGAGAGCTCACACGCAGCTGTCAGACACCGGGGCTGGGGCTGGCGTCAGCGCAGCCCCCGGAGCCACTTAGCACCAGGCTCCTAAGAGCCCGGGGGGCTCCGAGCCCAAACCGGGCCTGCCCCAGGCCTGCCTCGGGCCTGCAGGCCTCTCCCCACACAGCCTGTCACAGTCCCCACAGCACGGCCCTGGAACACAGGGTGACCCTGGGGACCAGGCACGTTTTTATTTACACCCCAAGTTTTATTTACACCCCGGAGTGCAGCAGGCCGAGCCTGCCCCTCCCAAGCCCCCCGTGTTCCCAGCAGCCATGATCCAGTGTGGGACTGGGGCCTGCAGGGGCCTGGGGGCCGCGGGGATAGAGTGAAGGGAGCCGGGAGCGGGCCAGGCTCCGTCCCAGGGCCGGGGAAGTGCAGGCTCCTCTCAGGAGCTGTGATCCTTGAACCATTGCATCACGGCCGCCTGGTTCTCCTTCACCCAGTTGATGTTGGTGCGGGTCCGCTCCAGCGCCTGCTCCAGCGCCCGCGTCCCCGACCCAAACCCGATGTCCTCGTTGTCCTTCTTGAACTGCTCCAGCTGCCAGGCAGAGATGGGGCTGGAGCAGGCAGGGTGGGCCCGGCAACCCCTGGCACATCCCAGCAGCTCCCAGCACCACTCGACACCACCCAGGAACACCCCAACAGCCCCCAAGAACCCCTGGGAGCACTCCGGCACCACCCCAGCATCTCCCAGCTGTGCCCTGGCAGGACACCAACAGCCCCCAGGAGCACCCCAATGGCCTCTGTGAGCCCCCAGCACCACTCCAGCAACGCCCAACAGCACCCAACATCATCCTGACAGCCCCCAGCACCATCTCAGCAGCCTCCAGGGGCACTCTGACAGCCCTTGGGCATCCCTGCCACCACCCCAGCAGGCACCCAGCAGAGGGACAGAAGCCTCTTGGACCCCTGGGCATACAAGGGGCAGGAAATCCCCTCTCAAGGGCTGCTGGCAAAGGACAGCAAAGGAGTTCCTGGTCCCCCAGCCTCTGCCAGGGTCCAGCCTCACCTCTTGCAGCTCAAACTCTGAGGAAAAGCGCTGGGTCACAGATAAAATCAGGCGGGAGAAGGAGAAGGAGCCGCCCCCATACCTGGGAGTGCAGAAGTGTGCTGAGCCAGGGGGAGGGGACAGGGGAAGGGACACTGCCACCCCCAAGGGGTGCAGGCAGACAGGGGTGCCCCCAGCCCCCTGCAGTGCTCACTGCGAGAAGAGGGTCCTCCAGTTGCCACGGATGAAGTCCCAGACCAGGGGCTGCCCCACAACGTTGCTGGCAATGCTGTTGATCGTGGAGGTGGCATCCTGCCTGCGGATCTTTGTAGGGTCGAGGGTGTACTGCAGGTACCTGGAGGGGCACGGTGAAGGGGTGAGGGGCTGGCAGGGGCAGCAGACACCATGTGGTGCGGTGATGGGCTGGTGGGGACACACCACAGTGCCCGCCAGACCCCACACGCACCGGTTGAGGATCCAGGGGTGGGGGCTGCAGCTGAGGGCTGTGCGGAGCTTGTCAGCCTCAGACACCACGGAGGCGTTCCGGAACTGCTCCCAGATGAAATCCCAGACTTCCTCCCCACCTGTGGCCACCATGCTGCAGTAGATGGCTGAGCGCAGGTTCGGGGGGACCCTGTTGGGGTAGGAGCCATCAGTGCCAGGAGCCCCGAGCCGTGCCCAGCCTGACCACACACACAGCACCGGGGCTTCCGAGGACTCACGGGTTGGTGTTGGTATTCCGCCACTGCTGATAGTACCCAGTGGCCAACTGCTGGCACTCGAGGAGACCGTAGGAGCAGGCAGTGCTGATGGCATTGATCTCATTGTACCTGGGGGAGAGAGGATGTGAGGGCTGGGGTCCAGCACAGGGCACCCACTGGCCAGGGCCAGCTGGAGGCAGGGCTGTGCCCTCTGCCCAGTGCAGCTGGGGAGACTCCAGGGATCCAGCCCCAGGGCCACGGAACTCACTGGGCCATCAGGCCATCAGGGCGAGTTTGCCAGTCATTGGTGATTCTCTTGTAGTACTCGAAGAGAGGCGTCACCTGATTCTTTATGTATTTCTAAGGACAAGAGGGAGTCAGAGCCCAGTGACACTGGCAGCAGCCCCCACACCACTGTGGGGGCAATCCTGGCCCCTCACCCCCAGCACAGGGGGTGGCAGCACTCACCGTCATGTCCCCAAACAGCTCGCTGCGGTCGAACATCTGCTGGAAGTACCTGAGGTTCGTGAGCGCTGCCTGCCAGGGCATGTATTCCGTCTCCCGGCTCAGGAACAGCGTCGTGTTCAGAGCCAAGGTCACGTTGACGTACTTGGCCCTGTCAGGGGAGAGGGCAGCGTCACCTCCCCAGCCACACTGGCACTGCTCACCGCAGGGCACCCACCCCAACCAGCCCCTCACCCCTGTGGCACCCAGACCACCTGGCAGGGCTCACCTGGCCAGGTTAAAGGCGTCATCGATGATCTGGGCACGGTTGATCACAGGGATGGCCTGAGAGAGCAAAGTCAGTGTCTCAGGGCAGCCTGAGGGGGGTGGTGTGGATGGGGTCCCACACCACAGCCCAGAGCCCCCCACGTACCGTCTGGTCAGTGCCAAGCTGTCTGAGGAGCTGATCCCAGTTCTCCTGGTTGTAATTGACACGGAAGTACCCAGTGACATCGAGGTTCAGCAGGAGCCAGCTGGAGGTGAATCTGAAGTCGTTGTTGGTGCCTGAGAAGCGGACAGGAGGCTCTGCCAGAGCTGCACTCCCACTCGCCAGGGAGGGCCAGGCTCAGCCCCCACCAGCTGGGAGCCCCGAGCAGTGCCATGGCAGCAGAGCTGGCAGCAAGACCCCCCACTCACAGCCAGGACACACCATACCTGAGACTTCAGTCAGCCAGTAGCTGCCATTCCCTTGGTTATTGCCTTTCATCCAGGTGATGGGGACGATCCAGACGTAGCTGTGCCATGGACAGACAGCTGGTGGGACTGGCCCTCATCCCCTGACCCCTCAGTTCCCAGCCAGCCCCCCCACACTCACTTGAAGTCAGAGGGTCTGTCCACAGTAGAGGTGGGGTCCAGCAGAAAATGCTTCTGGCTGACAGTGCCGTTGAGGGTGTTGACAGTGACCACAGGGAAGCCCATCTGCAGCGTCCAGCGATCCATGATGTTGCTGATAGTGTCGGGCAGGTTGACATTGTTGTTCTCCACCGCCTGCGGGGATGGCAGCGCCGCCCATCACCAGGGGCAGGGGCAGGGCAGCGTGGGGCTTGGCCAGCGCTGCAACTCTCAGCCAGCACGTGGGACCCCGTCACAGCAGGCAGCCCCCCAGAGCCAGGGCTGGGGACGCTGCAGGAGCACCAGGCCCCTCCTACCTGCTGCAGGTGGACCCAGAGGTCAGTGTAGACGGTGTTGTTGTAGGAGAAGGTGTGGAGGTAGGACTGTGGGAGAGCACCAGAGAGACGCGTGAGCGAGGGTGTGGGACACCCCTAGAGCACCCGGGAGGGTCTCTGCCATAGGATGCCCACCCTGCACTGGGCTTGCTGCCCTCCAGAACCAGCAGCACCTCACCTGCAGACCCTCCTTGAAGATGTCCTCGCTGAGGAAGCTCGAGAGCATCCGCAGCACCGACGCGCCCTGCAGGGACGGCAGGTGAGAGAAGCCAGGGACACCCCAGAGTCCGTCCCCGCCCCAGGGACCCCCGCGCACACCTTGCTGTAGGCGATGCTGTCGAAGACTTCACTGATCTGGGCTGGGGTGTTGATCTCATCCTCGTGGAAGGAGAGCGGGTGGGAGCTGGCCAGGGCGTCTGTGGCCATCACATCATGCAGCTCATTCAGCACCATCAGGTCTTTCTGCAGAGGGGCACCAGCACCTGCCTCAGCCCTGCGTGCACCGCCCGGCACCGGGGCAGCCCCCGAGGTGCCCCTGCCTGCCCCCACGCCCATCGTCCTCGGCACTCACAATGTTCCAATCGGGCTCAGCAGAGTCGGCACCCAGGTACTCCACATAGGAGGCGAAGCCCTCGTTCAACCACAGGTCGTTCCACCAGCGCAGCGTCACCAAATTCCCAAACCACTGCAGAGAGCAGAGCACTGCCTCAGCCGCCAGCCATCAGCCAGGGGAGGGGCCGAGGGGTGCAGCAGGTACCTGGTGCGCCAGCTCGTGGGCGATGACGGTCACCACCCGCTCCTTGTTGCCAATGGAGGAGTAACTAGCATCAAAGAGCAGCGAGTTCTCCCGGTAGGTCACCAGCCCCCAGTTCTCCATCGCGCCCGCATTGAAATCAGGGAGGCCGACCTGGTCTGGGGGCGGAGGGGAATGCCATCAGTGCCCCGTGGCAGCAAGCTGGACCTTCCCCCCGCAGTGGGCACCTCAACCCTGTGCCCAGGTGCCCCGCAGCACCCACCAGACTTCGGGAGCGGGTACGACGTGTTGTAATGATCCTCAAAGAAGCTGAGGATGGGGCCAGTGACATTGAGTGCGTAGTCGCCCTGGCCCTCTCTGATGGCTTCTGGGCGGCCCCAGATGCGGATCTGGAGAGGAGAGATGCAGGATTCATCAGTGGCCCAGGCTCAGCCACCCAGGTGGGCAGGGGGTGCACCCAGCCCATCCTACCAGTATGCCCGAGCTATTGTCCACATGGTCGAACTGGCTGACAATGAAGGCCAGAAGGTACGTGGACATCCGGGGCGTGGTGTGAAACTCAGTGACATTCCAGGTCTCTCCATCAATAACCTGCTGTTCGGTGTCTGTGGAGATCAGAGGATCACCCCACAGCTCTGCCAGGCCCCAGCCCCCTAACGGGGTCCCCCCACCCTACTCACTTTTGACAGGCATGTTGGAAATGGCCTCGTAGTTGCTGGGGTGGATCAGGGTCACTGTGAAGTTTGCTTTCATGGCCGGCTCGTCGAAGCAGGGGAAAGCTTTGCGTGCATCAGCCGCCTGCATCTGCGTGGTGGCCACCACGTGCCTGTGAGCCAAGCCCATCAGTGCCAGGGGTCCCTGTGGAGGCTGCGCCCCCCAGTCCCCTCTCTCCCATCCCCACTGGGGCAGCATGAGGATGCAAGNCCCGTGCCAGCCCTGTGCCCCCCACTGCCCCATGCCAGCCCCGTGCCCCGTGCCAGCCCCATGCTCTCCACTGCCCCGTGCCAGCCCTGTGGCTTCCACCCCGTCCCCTGCCCTCCACCTACCTGGCGCCTGACTCGTCGGTGTACTCGCTGCGATAGAAGCCAGCCAGGTCATCGGCCAGCTCCCCGGTGAAGCTGCTGGACAGCCGGTACCGCCGGCCCTGCTGCAGGGGAGCGCCCAGCTGCACCACCAGGTACTGGGTGGTAGTCTCCAGCCAGGTGCGGGAGATGGCAGGGAGCGCACCGCCATCCTCTGCCCGCAGCGTGGCGTGGAAGGAGCCCTGCATGGTGTAGTTCAGCTTGTTGCTGTGGATGAGGATGAGGTCGGTGGCTTCCTCGCACACGAACACCACGCTGCTGTTGCCCTTGAAGATGTACATGTTGTTGGCATCGGGTGTCAGGAAGGGCTGCAGGGACACCTCGTAGCTCTCTGGCTTCAGCGTGGTCGGTAGCCTCCATCGGTTCCAGGGGTTGTTGGGGGCAGAGGTGGTGGTGGTGGTGGTGGTGGTGGTGGTGGTGTTGGGGCTGGCTGTGGTGGTGGTACCCACATCTGATGTCCCCTTGTTCTTTTCCTGGGCATACACCACCGAGAGTGCAATGATGGTGGCCACAGCCCCCACGGCCAGCACGATGGCCACGATGCCCACGGTCTTGCTGATGAAGAAGCCGGCTGCCATGGAGGGCAGCAGGAGCAGCACTGGCAGACACGGCGCTGGTGCGAGCGCGGCTTTTAGCCTCTCACACCACGAGGTTTATTAGTCCAAGTTAATGGGTGAAGGATTAAATGGCCATGGGGCTCAGGGCGGCGACAGACCCTGGGATGAGCTTTCCACCCGCCCGCCCCCCAGGCTGGCAGGAGCACCAACGCCCAGCGCCGCTGCAGCAGGGACAGAGCTGGCTGTGGGGGCTGGCACCATCGAGGAGCTCTGGGCCTGGACCCCGGCGAGCTCCCCCAGCGCTGGCCTGGCCCTGTCAAAGGAGGGACAGAGAGGTCACAAGGTGGCCACAACCAGCAGCCACGTCCCCAGCATACTGCAGGGCCCAGCGTGAGTCCCCAACAGGCCAGACACAGACACAGAGTCAGTGTCACCCCATTTACCCTCGAGTGACAGGGTCTGAGCCACTGCCAGAGAGTCCACACCACCCCTGCCTGCGAGGGGCACAGCTCACAGGCTGCCCCACCCAGGGAAAGCAGGGGGCATGGGGTGCAGCTCAGGGGTCTGGCAGCGGCAGGGGAATGTGGGGGGGACACCCGGGAGGAGCTCCCCCTGCCCACAGCGCTCTCAAAGTCCAGGGTCACAAACGTGATGGCAACCGGGTCAAACTCCACCATTGTGAACCCAGCCCCCCTGGGCACATGTGAAGTCCCCACCCAGGGTAGGGTGGGGATGATACATCCTGTCACATTGGAAAAAAATAGGAAGCCTTGTTCCCAAGATCTAATCGGTCTTTCCATAGGGAGATAGGGACAGGTGCTGCCAGGAGCCACAGGTGGAGCAAAGGGCAAGCCAGGATAAACGGCGTCCTCAGGGCGCCCTGCCCTGTCCCTGACACCCAGCTGCACCCGCTGGGGCCACCGTGCTTGGCACAAACCACTCTGCTGGGGTGCCTGGCAACGCCCTGTTAGGCACAGCCATCCCCCAGGTCACTGCTGGCTCTCCCAGTCCCATCCCCGCCCTGGCTCTGGACAAGGGCTTTGGGGACAGTCCCCCACAGGCCACAGGTGGCTGGGAGGGTGCCAGTGGCTGGCCTGGATGGAGTTAATGGGGAGCAGCACTGGGGTGACACACAGCACCCACACCCTGGAGTCCCGCAGCACCTGCAGGATTCTGTGCCCACCCCCAGAAGACCCCTCTGGAGCCCAGCCAGCAGCACACACATCTCTCATGTCCCACAAGCAGCACTGATGTTGGGNGTCTGTCCTGTCTGTCCTGCCTGTCCTGCCTGTCCTGCTGTCCTCCGCCCGACTGTCCGTCTCAGCTCCCGCTCGCAGCTCCAGGGGGAGGAAAGCTTCCTCCAAAGCTCCGGGGCAGGAACCCGGAGCTCTCGCCCCCTTAACCTCCTGTCTGCCGGCCGGCGGGGGGGCAGCTCGGGCTCCCCCAGCCTGCAGCTGGGGAAAGGGGTGCTGGCTTTGGGAACACGCTGCGGCGGGCAGAGCTAGCCCAGCAAAACCCGTGCGTGCCGCAGCCCAGCGCAGCTGGGGCAGGCAGTGGCCGGGGCCAGGAGCCATCCCCAGCCTCCAGCCCTATCGCCATCTCCGGACCTGCAGGCGGCTCGGAGGGAGCCCTGCCCTGCACAGCCCTTCCTTCCCAGGCAGCCTCCCCGGCTCGCTCCGGGGTAGGGACGGGTCTGGGGACCGAGCCAGCGCTGCCCCTCGGGGCACAGCCACCGCACAGCCACCGGCACCGGCTCGGGAGGGGAAATCACGGGCTGGGGGCTCGCCCCGGCTCATCGCAGCCTGAGCAAAGAGCGGCCGGGGCGCAGCGGGGCTGCGCTGGCTGGGTCACGGTCACGGTGCTCAGCCTCCCCCGTCCCGCAGAACTGCGGCTCTGGCGAGCCCAGGACGGGGCGCTGGGGCCAGAGCTGTCGGCAGAGCCTCGGGAGGGGCAGAGAGAGCCCACGGAGGGGCAGAGAGAGCCCACGGAGGGGCAGGGGGAACACGTGTGGCCGGACAGCAGGTGAATGCTGTGGTGTGGGGCTGGACACGGGCACTGCCCATGGCAGCCCAGCTCCCGGACCCCCGGCCTGGCACGGAGCACATTGCCAGCACCTCGCCAAGTTCCTCGCCACGAGGTGAGCCCGGAGCGTCCCCTCCGAGTGTCTCGGTCCTGCCGGACTCCGCGTCCCAGCCCCAGCACACAGCCCGGGCTCGATGGCTCACCTGCACCCTTCACCTACAGGAGGAGGAGGAGGAAAGCCAGCAGAGGAGAGGACGCAGCAGGTTGCCCAGCTTCGTGACCTCCAGGAGTGCTGATGTGGCTGCTGGCCAGCTGGGGAAGGGTTAAGCTGCAGGGAGGGGAAAATTCCTTCCAGGCAGAGTCAAGGTTTCCCTGCCAGGGGAAGTGGAGGCAGAACCCGGAGCACAGCTGGGGAGCACAGGAAGGGCCCCTGGCCAGTCCCGGGGCCAGATGGAGCCTCGACTGAGCCAGGGGCGTGGGGCACTCGGCTGACAGAGTCAGCAGGGTCACTGTGAACTCCAGGACGAGCCCTGCTCCTCCCTGGCCTCAGAGAACCCCAGCCCCACAGCTCCCACACATCCAGAGAGCTGCCAGAGCTCAGGGCAGCTCAGGGGGTGACCTGCCCCCAAAGGCCCAAAGGTGGGGACGCTGCTGTCACAGCCTGAGCAGGGCCATCACCCTCTCCTTACCTGCTGAGAGCAGAGGGTGCAGCCAGGCACCCTGGGGCATCAGGGATCCCCTTTCCCACCCTCGGGGTCTCCACCAGCCAAAAGCCCCCCCAGGGCTGCACAGAGCCCCCAGCCCCCTCCCCGTCCAGCAGCACCCACAGCAGACACAGACACGGGTTCAAGGGCAGTTTATTGGCACACAGGGACACACTCCAGCAGCCCCAGCCTGGCCTGACCCTGCCCGTCCCCCGGGGCACTCAGCTCCCATTCCTCCAGCATGTCCCCTCACGCTGTCCCCAGGGCACAGGGCAGCGCCCATGAGTGACCCCCACCCAGCCAGGGCCCATCACAGAGAGCAGGGGAGGATCCTGCCATGGCTGGAGGACGGCAGAGCCAGCACTACAGGCACACTTCACCACTGGGAATCCCAAGAACCCCAGGAGAGGCAGGAGCCAACCCTTCCCCACAGCAAGGAGAGGCTGCACATCTGCAGGGACAGGGGGAAGGAAGGGCACCCTCCTTGTGGGGGACCAGAGAGCAGAACTGAGCCCAGGTCCAGCGGGAGGGACCCCCCCCAGCCCATTCTCCGAGCCCTGCCACTGCTCCCTGCCCTCGGCCACCGTGTGCACATGGGCAGAGCCCCGGGAGGAGCCAGGGAGCCCGGCTCTGCTCAGCAGGCAGCCCCCAGCACGGGCTGCTCACATGAACTGTGACAGGTTGGGCACTTTGATGTTGATGTCGCCGATGTTGATGTTGCGGGGGATCTCGGGCAGGTTGATGTTCTTCACGGCTGACACCGCACGGGAAGGAGCAGCTGAGAGGCCTCCCTGGGGACAGAGGGACCGTGACCACCAGCCAGCCACAGCCACAGCCACATCTTTTATAAACCTTTCGTGGCCTGGGGTCACTGACCTTGGCAGAAGAACTGCTTCCACACTGGCAGCTCCCTGCACTCCTGAGCAGCACCACTGGGCAGGGATGTCCCCACCCCATCCCAAGGGCTCAGGCAGGCACTGGCAATACCCTGGACACCCCTGTCCCCATGGGCCACCCCCCTGGCAGCCCAGGGCAGAGCTGCAGCATCACCGCTCACCTCTGCCTTCTCCAGCTTGCTCTGGGCCTCCACCTGTGCCACGATCTCGTTCATGTTGGTCTCCAGCACCATCCCACCGATCACCATCTCCTGCAGGATGTGGTGGACCTGCCAGGGAGGGAGGGAGGGAGCAGAAGGCTGAGAGCCCGGTCCTGTCAGGGGCCAGCACCTCCCCAAGGGACACAAATCCACCCCTGATCCCTCCACTGCCTGGAGAGTGAAAGGGTGGCCAAGGGGAGCCCCAAAGCTCCATTCACCACCTGTATCCCCACTCTGGATGACACCCACTGGGCATCCAGCAGCCCCTGGAGCAGCCACATGTGCTCATCCCACTGGCACAGCCTGGCTCTGCCATCCCCACACGTGGCTGCTCCCTGCCTGGGCCAGGAGCCAGGTTACAGCAGGAGTGTGTCCTAGAGATGACCCAGCAGGCAGCAGGGTCCTCACTGGGCAGGACACTTGTCCCCAGAAACTCCTTCTCAGAAGGTCAGGCCACAGCCTGGCCTCTCCGGTGTCTCTCAGGAAGGTCAGGACTGTGACATTGGCACAGAAAAAGCACAGAGCTGCCAAGGGAGTCTGCTCCTTTCCTGGGATCCCTCGACTCCAAGGATGAGCTTCCAGGCAGGGGCAGTGCAATCATACAGAGCAGGGAAAGGAACATTGCTGACTTGCAACCCAGGAACTGCAATCAGCCCCAAGGCAACAGCCAGTTCGTGCCAGGGGCTACAACCACCCTGAGCTCCTGCAGCTGGCTCAGTTCAGCTCAGCTCAGCATTCCCTGCACAGTCAGCAGCTCCCAGCACAGATAATCGATTTATGGTGCCAGTTCCAATTCCATGAGAAAATACAGGAACACCGTCAGGTTATGAGATTGTTTTATGGTTTCGGAGCCAGGATGCACTTGTTACCACTGTGTGACAAACACCACAAGGACAATCTCGGGGACAATAAAGACAAGACAGAACCTGCTCTGAGGGAATCCCAGCTCTGGAAGGTGACCCCAGACAACAGTGAGGTGATCCCCACAGGTCCTGGAGCAGCAGAAGGTGTGTGGGATCAGCAGGGCACAGGGTGAGCCCCAGGGACCCTCCCCAGCCCTGGAACCCCCATCCCACAGCCCAGTCCCTGTGCACGCTGAGGCAGCTGGAGCAAGTGGCTCCCACAGCCAGAAAGGATATGGGAGCATCAGGAAACGTTCCTTCAAGATCTGGCTTCGGCCCAAGCTGGCTCCAAACCAACAGGGCAGAAATCCTGAGCAAGTTTTGTTTTCCAAGCCAAAGCACAGCACTTCCTGAGAAATCCGTGTCCCCTCTGGGAGCCCACAGCTGCTGAGTGCAGCTCACACTCCCCTGAAGGAGGAAAGCACGACTGAGAGCTGGGCACAGCCCATCCTGAGCCCACCCTTGGGACAGGGATCCCTGCAGCTCTGAGCCTGGGGCTCCCAAAGCTGGCAGCTGGAAGCACTGGGGTCACTGGAGCCTGATCAATGTCCCTTCCATCAGCCCATGGCAGGAGTAAGACCCCAGACCCACCACAGCTCTGGTCCCGTGGCCCCTGTGCTGCAGGTAGTGCAAGGTGGAACTTACAGCAAAAAGAAAAAATTACAGAATGCAGCCAAAGTTGCACCTGCGCCCCACCATCCCCTGCCCAGGGGGACATTCACTGTCCATGGCCCTGCCTGGGCATCCACGGGGGCAACCAGGGCCCAGCAGGACACACCACCACATTCCAGCACCCCAAACACTGCAACCCTCTGCAACCGAGCTCCTGGGAGCACAGGAACATGAGCACATCTGAGAAATAAACATGGGCCAAATATAGAAAGGGACAGGAGGACCAACTGATAATGGCCAGGACTCCAGTCCAGACTGGGAAGCAGCACTGGGTGGGAAGTAAACAGGGCTGGGAGAGTCTGCAGTGACTGATAGTGCAGCTGGGGTCTCCACTATCAGAACCCCCCATTCCTGCCCCTGAGAATGTTCCTCCAGGCAGGAGGGGTCAGAGGAAGGGTGACCCCACAGCTGCTGGCAAAGGGGTGAGGTGCCCACCCTAAGGCTGGCTGTGAGCTCATTTCACACACAGAGCTCATGGAAAGCTGAGAGTAAGGCTGAGTGAAAGCTGCTGGGTCCTGCCCATGCCAGAGTCAGTGCTCACAAGCATATCCTGCCCAGCTGTGGGCAGAGGTGACCTGGGCAGCTGCCAAGGCTTTTCCCACAGCTGCTTTGATACACCTCCTCCTACTCTGATAAACACTTCTGCTGATACGATGTTGTGGCATTCTGGAAAGTTTACAGTAGGGCAAACGGTGAAACGAAAGCCCAAGCTCAGCAGCTGGTAACACAGACCAGACCTGCTCACTCCCCTTCCCTGCCAGCTCCCCAGCTGGAATCACCAACGGAAAAGGAGCATTTTACACAGCTTTTTTCCCCAGTGCTCTTTGTTTGTTTATATGTTTTTGTCTTCAGCAAACTAAGAAAATCTTGACCAACAGCAATGCAAGCCCAGCACCCCCAGCCAAGCCTCTCCCTGCTCCAAGCCTATTCCTGGCTATCTATTCCCAGTTATCTTCAGCCTTGCAGCCCAGGACATGATCAAAGGAGACAGTTTCCGCCCAGGATCTCCATCTAGCTCGAGAGGAAGCATTACAGACTATGGCTTAAACCAGAGTTTACCCAGCACTTGGAATTCCAAACACTCCCATTGTTCCTTTCCCTTTTTTTCCCCTCCCCTGCAGCTGTAGTAAAATAACTCCCAGGAGGAGTCACGGTCTGCCCAGCTCCACCAGTGCTGGCTGTGGAGCACAGATCAGTCACTTGCCCATGGCCAGGCAGGCCCTGGGCTCCCCCAGGGCTGGGCACAGATCTCCCAGGGCTGGGCACGGCTCCCCTGGGCTCAGCACTCAGGTCTCTTTTTGGGGAGTGGCTTCTGCAGAGCACGGGCTGAGAGGCTCCCAGACAGGATCTGTCCCTCCCAAAGTGAGCCCAGCCACCCCCTCACTCTCCTGGCCAGCCCCAGCCATGAAATGCAGGCTCAGGAGCAGCCCCGAGGCCACCACCCACCTTGTCCATGTGGAAGATGAGGTCCAGCTCACAGACATTCTCAAAGCACTTGTCCAGCGTCTCCACAAACACCTGGGGCAGACAGAGACCAGGCAAGATGGTCACACCAAGGAACACTCCAGGCACGGCACAGAGTGACTGGAAAGCTGGAAAAGGACCCAGGGATGCTGGAGACTGTGGCTGAATGTGAGCCCAGGTGTGTCCAGGTGGGCAGGAGGCCAGTGGCACCTGGCTTCTGTCAGCCCCAGCGTGGCACAGGCCCTGGGCAGTGCCTGTCCCCTGTGCTGGCACTGCTGGGGCACCTCCAGTGCTGGGACAGCTCTGGGCTCCCTCCAACAAGAGGGACCTGGAGGGGCTGGAGCGTGTCCAGGGCAGGGAACGGAGCTGGGGAAGGGGCTGGAGCCCCAGGAGGGGCTGAGGGAGCTGAGGGGGCTCAGCCTGGAGAAAAGGGGGATCAGGGGGGGCCTTCTTCCCATATCCTGGTGTTTAAAGGGTGGCTACAGAACTGGAAACTCCCTCCACACAAGGAGTCACATGGAAAAACAGAGTGATGGGTACAAGTTCCTCTTGGGGACACTTCAACAAGGCACAAGATGAAAATTCTTTTCCAAAGAAACAGCCATTGAATAATCTCCATGAGGAAGTGAGGAATTCCCCAACACTGGATATTTTTCACATGCCAGGGTGTTGGGCATTGTCTAGGCCGTGCTTTACCAAGAAAGGCTGGACCAGACAATCCCTGAGATCCCTTCCGACCTGGGATTCCAGGATTAATGGTTGTACTTGATGCTCCCAAGGGTGTTTCCCACACGAAATCATTCAATGCTTCTATTTTTAAGAGACATTCCTTCAGATTGATTCCCATGCAGAAGCTCAGGTACTCCATGCATCCTCCCTCCCCACCACGGCCCCGAGGGCTCCTCAGGCCCTTCAGAAGGGCTGGCACAGGGATGCCACGGGCATGGAAACACCCCTGAAGGCTGCAGGGAGGGGAAGCTGGGCCCTGCAGGGACACACCTGGATGAGGTCCAGGATGCCCAGCTCGCTCTCCGAGGAGTCCACGCAGAACACGAAGTACAGCGTGGCGTAGTGCCGGTAGATGAGCTTGTAATCCGAGCCGCCGAACAGGCTGTGGGGACACGGGCAGGGCTCAGGGGACAGGGGACAGCACCCCGCGGGGACAGGGGACACCGGGCACGGCCCTACCTGCCGCACTCCAGGAAATTGCAGATGTGGTCATCGCGCTTCAGCACCAGGTGGAAGGTGTCACGGATGATCTGCTGCTGCACCTCCTCTGCCTGCCGGGAGGACGCGGTGGGTGGGCACCCATGGGTGCTCGTCCCACCACGGGACCCACGGCCCCCGCTGTCCTCTATTGTCCCCCACTGTCCCAGCACCGCCGTGACCCCGCGGCTCCTGGGGACAGCCACTCCCGGTGCCACCCGTGGGTGACTTGGAGCATCCCGAAGGACGGGACCGGGACACCGGCAGGTGCCGCACCGACCGCCCCTGCTCCCGGGACACCCCCGCCCTCGGAGCCCCCCGGTGCCCGCAGCCCCGCGCTGCCCCCGGGCCAGCACCGGGCTCAGGCAGCCGCCGCCCCGTGCCGGTGCCGGTGCCGGTGGCGCACCGGGTGCTGGTAGAAGCGGACGAGCCGCGGCTTGCCGTGGTTGTTGAACACGAGGATGGCGTTGATCATCCCGGCGGCGCCTCGGGCCGGGCCGGGCCGGGAGCAGCACTGCCAGCAGCACCGGGCCGCACACCCGCCGCAGGAAGCCCCTCGGCCGCCCCGGAAGCGCACCGGGCTCCGGTGGGCTGAGCCGGGCTGACCCTGCGGAGCCGCCGGGCCGCGGGAACGATCACAGCCGCTCCTAGGCGGGGGGTCCCCGGCACCGGGCCTGCCGCCGTTCCTCGCAGCCTGACGAGGCAGACGGGCAGGTCTGGAGCCGGGATGCGGCGGCCGCTGCCCGCGCCNGAAACACCCCTGAAGGCTGCAGGGAGGGGAAGCTGGGCCCTGCAGGGACACACCTGGATGAGGTCCAGGATGCCCAGCTCGCTCTCCGAGGAGTCCACGCAGAACACGAAGTACAGCGTGGCGTAGTGCCGGTAGATGAGCTTGTAATCCGAGCCGCCGAACAGGCTGTGGGGACACGGGCAGGGCTCAGGGGACAGGGGACAGCACCCCGCGGGGACAGGGGACACCGGGCACGGCCCTACCTGCCGCACTCCAGGAAATTGCAGATGTGGTCATCGCGCTTCAGCACCAGGTGGAAGGTGTCACGGATGATCTGCTGCTGCACCTCCTCTGCCTGCCGGGAGGACGCGGTGGGTGGGCACCCATGGGTGCTCGTCCCACCACGGGACCCACGGCCCCCGCTGTCCTCTATTGTCCCCCACTGTCCCAGCACCGCCGTGACCCCGCGGCTCCTGGGGACAGCCACTCCCGGTGCCACCCGTGGGTGACTTGGAGCATCCCGAAGGACGGGACCGGGACACCGGCAGGTGCCGCACCGACCGCCCCTGCTCCCGGGACACCCCCGCCCTCGGAGCCCCCCGGTGCCCGCAGCCCCGCGCTGCCCCCGGGCCAGCACCGGGCTCAGGCAGCCGCCGCCCCGTGCCGGTGCCGGTGCCGGTGGCGCACCAGGTGCTGGTAGAAGCGGACGAGCCGCGGCTTGCCGTGGTTGTTGAACACGAGGATGGCGTTGATCATCCCGGCGGCGCCTCGGGCCGGGCCGGGCCGGGAGCAGCACTGCCAGCAGCACCGGGCCGCACACCCGCCGCAGGAAGCCCCTCGGCCGCCCCGGAAGCGCACCGGGCTCCGGTGGGCTGAGCCGGGCTGACCCTGCGGAGCCGCCGGGCCGCGGGAACGATCACAGCCGCTCCTAGGCGGGGGGTCCCCGGCACCGGGCCTGCCGCCGTTCCTCGCAGCCTGACGAGGCAGACGGGCAGGTCTGGAGCCGGGATGCGGCGGCCGCTGCCCGCGCCGGGACCACCGGGACCACCGGGACCGCTGCTCCCCGCGCGCGCCGCCAGGGGGCGCGCCAGCCCCGCAGGGACCGGCGCGCCGCTCAGGGGGCGGGGCTATGCGCTAGGCCACGCCCTCTTTTAAAGGGGCAGCCACTCTGTGTGCCCGGAGGGGGCGTGCGCGTGGGCAGCGGCGGGGTCAGAGCTCACCGGCCGCTGCCCGGCCCCGCGGGCCCCAGCGCGGCCACACACCGGCAACAGCGCCCCGCGCTGGCGACTGTGAGAATAGGGCGGGGCAACCCCGCGTGGCACCGGCGGCTGGCCACGGGCCCTTACCCAGGGGCCACGGACACGGCTCCCCGCGGCCGGCGGGACCGGCGAGGGACATCGAGAGCAAGGAGAGAAGGGTCAGTGCGCGCCTCGGTGGGCTGGGAGGAACGGGGAGAGGGAATGGGAAGAGCCACGGAGTGACCGGGAGCAGGAGACCGCGCGTCCTGATTGGCTGAGGCGGCTGCAGCCTCGGGCCTCCGCGTTCTGATTGGCTGAGGCAGCTGCCTCCTTAATCCGCGTTCTGATTGGCTGAGATGGCTGCATCCTCCTGAATGCGCGTTCCGATTGGCTGAGATGGCCGCTTCCTTCTGAATGCGCGTGCTGATTGGCTGGAGCGGGCGGGCCGCCGCTCGCTGACAGCCGGTGGTGCCGGGGCTGGCCCGGTGCCGCTCCGGTGCCGCTCCGGTCCCGCTCCGTGTCGCGCGGTGCAGCGCGCTCTGTGTCCCGCTCCGCGCCCCGCTCCGCTCCCGCCCCGCGCCCCGCTTTGTTCCCGCTCCGTGTCCCACCCGGTCCTGCCCGGTGCCGTGCTCCGTGCCTCGCTCCGAGCCCTGCCCGGTGCCGGCTCCAGGCACACCCCAGGCCGGGGCACCCGCGGGAATTCAAAGCGGCGAATCTCCCTGCTCCTCGTCTCTCCCCGCCAGGATTGGCAAATATTTGTGTAGGCAGAGCCGTTCCCAGGCCACGTGCGGGGCGAGGCCGGGCTGGGAATGCGGGAAGTGGCGGTTTGGGGACAGGTGACACCGGCGGGCTCCAGGAGGCTCCGTCCAGGCTGTGCCGGCGGGCGGCAGCGGGGATGTGACCGGCTGTGGGGGATGTGAGCACCGGCAGCGGGGACAGAGCAGGGGGCTCAGCTTTCACCACGAGCACAAAAAAAAAAAAAAAAAAAAAAAAAAAAGAAAAAAACAGAAAAGCAGAAGTGAGCCCAGACAAAGGGCTGCGTGTGGAGACAAACTCTACTGCGATTAGTCCGGCCGGCGCCACCTGCTTCCATGGAGATGAGAATCTCCCGATACACCAGTCGAATCAATGCCTCCACAAGCTCCTTCTTCTATGGGGGGAGACCCTCATCCTCCTCTTCCTCCTCCTCCTCGCGATGGGAGCCAAAGCCTGCAGCCCCCAGGTCCTTGGCTGTGGCCACCCGCTCCCCTTCCCGTGCCCCATCCCAGCGCCGTCCCTCCCTTTGGGGCCCGGCTGCCTCCTGCTCCCACATCCCCACAGCCTCTCCCTCTCCCTTCCTGGGGAGGCCAGCAGCACCCCCTTTCCCAAACCCTCCAGCTCCGGGATCACCTGCTCCCCTCGCTATCACATCCCATCTCAGTCCCCTCCTCCGGCCACCTCCTGCCACCCTGCCCTGCACTCCGTGGCCTTTCCCTCCTCCTCTTTGTGTGGGTTAACAGCATCCCCCCCAAACCCCTCCAATTCCTGTCACATCCTAATTCCTCTCCTCACATTTTTGGGGAGAGAGGAGTCCTTGCCATCAATCCCTACAAGCTTTTTGGGGTGCGCCTGGCCTTTCCCACCCCCCGCAGCAGAGGGGAGCGATGCCCAACTGCACAG
>VXBI01007748.1:314012-330175 GCA_013397375.1 Toxostoma redivivum | reverse complement strand
GGGGCAGTGGGGAGCGGGAGGGGGGGGGTGGAGGGCAGGGGGATGGAGAGCAGAGGGGTTGAGGAGCAGAGGGATGGATGGAGGAGCAGAGGGATGGAGTAACAGAGGGATAGAGGAACAGAGGGATAGAGAAATGAGGGATGCAGGAACAGAAGAATAGAATAACAGGGATAGAGAAGTGAGAGATGGAGTAGCAGAGGGATGGAGGAACAGAGGGATGGAGAGCAGGGGGTCTGAGGAGCAGAGGGATGGAGGAACAGAGGGAGAGATTGACAGAGGATAGAGAATTGAGGGATGGAGGAACAGAAGAATAGAGTAACAAGGGGATAGAGAAGTGAGGGATGGATGAGCAGGGGGTAGAGGACTGAGGGATGGAGGAGCAGAGGGATAGAGCCTCCATGTCAGAAGGAGGAAAAAGGGGATTTCCAGCAGAACAGGAAGCAGGAGTGGGATGTCACAGCTCAGCACAGGTACCTGTGTGCTGGGAAGAGCATTTGGGGTGGCAGCTCTGTCCCTCTGCAGTGATTCCTGCTGTTGTCCTTAGCCTGGCCCTCTCACCCCAGGCCCCAGAGGTGGATCCATGTTCCTGGGCAGGTAATGGAGGAACCAGGCAGCTCTGTGCTCATCTCACCTCTGTTCTGCAGCACTGGTAGCCTCTGGGTATTTGAAAGCCATTCCCTTTTCCCTGCCAGTCAGAGTTTGCCAATAACCATACATTTTCAGAGGGCTAAATATTTGCCTCTGATTGATGGACACAGTGATCAGAGTGAGAATATCCCAGTTCTGTGGAATATTTTCAGAGGAAGTGCCCATGAAGAGGCTGGGGAGGGTTTGATGTGCCCTGTCCTCCACGAGCCCTCGTGTCTCCCAGGACCTCACTTTCCCCAGCTTGGTTTTCCACCTGCTCTTATTAAAAACATGATCAACATCCCTCTGCAAGTCCCAGGTTGTGTCCTTTGTTTTGTGGAGCCCCCAAAGTCTGCTCTTCCTCCACCCAGGAGCCCTGCAGTGACACGTGTGGTGTCACATTTGTGCCTGGATTGCAGGGACCGGCCACACTCTGATCCTCTGACAGTGGAGGTTTCTTTTCTTCTTTCCTTAAAACAGAAGTTTTCCTTTAGAAATGTAGTTTGGTGTGGAGACTGACTGAATTTAAACAGGTGTTTGTTTTCTGTGGCAGCAGCACCTGGCCCCCTTGGCTGCTGCCCATTTCTCAGAGCTCTGGTTCGTTTTTACAGCAGTTCCTCCGTGTCAGGGTCAGCTCTGGGGCAAGAAATGCCAGTTTTGGTTCTGCCATGGTGTGTGGAGCCACTCTGTGGGTCAGCCCCTGGCACCCAGCACAGAGCCAAGGCTGGGCAGTGCAGCCGAGGTGACCCCCAAATCCTGGGGCTGGTGCAGGACAGACATGCTGGGTTGGGTTTAGGAATCATTTTAGTTGGATTTTCAGAAAAACAACATTTTTCTGTTTGGAATTGTGAGGGGCTGATCAGCTTTATGTGAAATCTGCAGACAAGATGAAAGGCTGTTCTCCCCTTTATTAAATTTAAATGAAGGCTGCTTTTGAGAAAGAAAGGAAAATAAAATCAAAGGTTTTCTCACAAATATCAGATCCATTATCAGCCATTTTCTGGTAAAAAGTCTTGAACAGTTTTACTACCCCCTTCCCCAGTGAGAACCTCCCATGCCCAGGGTCTTACTTTGTCCTGTGCCTTGGGAGCTTTTCCCCTGGAACCTCCCAGGACCCCCAGGCACTGGGGCAGAGGGGCAGTAGGGGTCCCACAATGGGGCTCCTGCAAAGGGGATAGCCAAAAGCAAGTCCTAAATGTTCTCTTTGCTGTGGCACCAGGGTTGTCAGCAGCTGGGAGCCTGGTCAGGTGAATTAAACTGCTGCTGGTGCCAGCTCTGGCTCAGGTGGCTTCCCTTGCCCTGATGGGCTGGGATAAGGCAGAGCAAAGTGAGTGTTTGGGGGGCTAATCATGGAGCAAGAGGGGAAAAGAGAAGTAAAATAGCACAAAGAAGTGAAAGCCATGAAAATAAACTGCTTTAAGTGACCAGTGGTGAGTGAGGAGCTGGTGGAGGCAGCCAGGGTCTGCAGGATGTGCCAGGGCAGAGCCTGGATCTTCCCTGCTGTGTTGGGAAAGACGGGAGGAGAGATTGCACCAAAACTAAACCTTGGTTTTGTGGGAGTGGGAGGAGAAATGATGAAAGAACCCCAAATTTCACAAGCCCAAAGGAGCAGGGACAGCAGCCACCGCTGGTGGCCCCAGGTGAGGGGGCACATGGCACTGAGGGGACATTGGCACTGGTGTGTGACCCTGCCACGTGGGACAGGGATGGGCAGGGGAGGGTCTGCATTGGGAAATGAACCCCGGGGACCTGAGCCTGGCCCAAAGGGCTGGACTTGGAAACCGGAGGTTCTGAAGGGCTGGAGGAGGGTTTGGCCGCCAGCAGCAGCGCTGCGGAGGGACCTGAGCACGGTGGGTGACAGGGCTGGAGGGCTGGGCAGGGCAGCAGGAGGAGGTGCTGCTGTCACTGCTGCTGTCACTGCTGGGACAGGAGAGTCTGCACAGCGCTGGGGGCTCTGCCCCAGCCCTGGGCATGGCCCTGTGCACGGCCAGTGGCCACGGGGCTCTGGGCTCTGGGGCTCTGCTCTCTTTGGGTTCTGGAGCTCTGCTCTCTTTGGGTTCCTGGGGCTCTACTCTCTCTGGGCTCTGGGGCTCTGCTCTCTTTGGGTTCTGGGGCTCTGCTCTCTTTGGGTTCTGGAGCTCTGCTCTCTTTGGGTTCTGGAGCTCTGCTCTCTTTGGGTTCTGGGGCTCTGCTCTCTTTGGGTTCTGGGGCTCTGCTCTCTCTGGGTTCTGGAGCTCTGCTCTCTTTGGGTTCTGGGGCTCTGCTCTCTTTGGGTTCTGGGGCTCTGCTCTCTCTGGGTTCTGGAGCTCTGCTCTCTTTGGGTTCTGGGGCTCTGCTCTCTTTGGGTTCTGGGGCTCTGCTCTCTCTGGGTTCTGGAGCTCTGCTCTCTTTGGGTTCTGGGGCTCTGCTCTCTTTGGGTTCTGGGGCTCTGCTCTCTCTGGGTTCTGGAGCTCTGCTCTCTTTGGGTTCTGGGGCTCTGCTCTCTTTGGGTTCTGGGGCTCTGCTCTCTCTGGGTTCTGGAGCTCTGCTCTCTTTGGGTTCTGGGGCTCTGCTCTCTTTGGGTTCTGGGGCTCTGCTCTCTCTGGGTTCTGGAGCTCTGCTCTCTTTGGGTTCTGGGGCTCTGCTCTCTTTGGGTTCTGGGGCTCTGCTCTCTCTGGGTTCTGGAGCTCTGCTCTCTTTGGGTTCTGGGGCTCTGCTCTCTTTGGGTTCTGGGGCTCTGCTCTCTCTGGGTTCTGGGGCTCTGCTCTCTTTGGGTTCTGGGGCTCTGCTCTCTTTGGGTTCTGGGGCTCTGCTCTCTTTGGATTCCTGGGGCTTTGCTCTCTTTGGGTTCCTGGGGCTTTGCTCTCTTTGGGTTCCTGGGGCTTTGCTCTCTCTGTGTTCTGGAGCTCTGCTCTCTCTGGGTTCCTGAGCTCTGGCAGCAGCTCCCCAGAGCAGAGAGGTGCTGGCAGTGCTCTGCACGCTGGGGTGTCGGGAGTTTCCTGGGGAGCTGGAATAGGGACCCCTCCCGCACTCAGCAGCGCGTTGGGAAATGGAGTTCCCAGCTGCCTCGGCAAGTCCCGAGGCGAGAACAGGGAAGTGAGAGCGGGAAGTGAAGCAGCTGCCCCTGCCCTGTTCTGCTTCCCTGTGAGCTGTTTGTGCAGCTGCTGCTGGAGAGCCCCAAACCTGCACACACAGAGCACTGCAAAAGACCCCTCTGCCCTGCTGGGGGGGTCCCAGTGACCCCTCTGCCATGCTGGGGGGGCTCAGTGACCCCTCTGCCATGCTGGGGGGGTCCCAGTGACCCCTCTGCCATGCTGGGGGGGCTCAGTGACCCCTCTGCCATGCTGGGGGGGTCCCAGTGACCCCTCTGCCATGCTGGGGGGGCTCAGTGACCCCTCTACCACGCTGGGGGAGCAGCTGAGTCCCCTGTCCCGTGTCCCTTCTGCTCTCCCTGCAGTGGGCAGCTCGGGGGAGCCCCAGGAGAGGGGGTCCGGCCCCGGGGCTGCTCAGTGCTCCCGCCCCGCCTCCGTGGCCGATCGCTCTCCTTCCTCCCCACCCTCCTCCTCCTCCTCCTCTTCCCGCCGCCGCCCTCCCTCCCCCACTCCTCGCTTTGTTCCGCTGCCTCCGCACCAGTCCTCCCCTCATCCCCTTCCTTCTCCTCCCTCTCCCACCCCCATCCTCTTCCTCTCCGTCTCCTCCCTGCCTGTGTCCGCCCCTCCGCTCCATCGCGGCCCCGATCCCCGCCCGCCGCCGCTCCGGGGTGCCCGGGCACAGGGGGGGACCTGCCTGAGACCCTCCCCTGGCACAGGGTCCCCTCCCCGGCTCCGTCTGACCACCAGTGNGATGTACCCCCGATGTATCCCCACCCCATGGATCCCTATCCCCACCCCATGGATCCCTATCCCCACCCCATGGATCCCCATCATCCCATCCCTATCCCATCCCATGGATCCCATCCCATGTGCTGTGGCTGGTGTTTGGGTGCAGGGCATTGCCATGAGGGGACACTTTTGGGGTCAGCAGGAGCACACACAGTGTCCCCAGCCCTGCTCAGTGTCCCTGTAGCCAGCCTGGCTGCGGGGGTGATGCCCAGGCACTCTGGGGTTTCCCTTCTCCGAAGTGGAGGTTCATCCCACCATCTCCTCATGCTGGGCAGGTTCTCCTGGGACTGTGACAGGAGCTGGCTCAGAATTTATCCCAGTTTCACCTCCCCCGCAAGATTCCTTTGTTGTAGCTGCAGGAATAATTGTATTTAGGAGAGCCCTCCTTCAGCAGGAGGAAGTGGCAGCTCCCAGGTCCTGTGCTCACTGGGGGAGGATGCTGTGGGTGCTGGGACCCCCAGGGTGGGTGAGCCCAGCTCAGCTCTGCCTGTGCCACACCTGGCCGTGTCCTGCTGGGTCTGAGCCCCATCCCTGCTGCTCCCTGTGCTGCTCTGCAGCACTCAGCTGTGCCCGGTTCCCAAACCGTGCAGGCATTTGTTCCCTGGAGTCACTCCCAGGAGCCTGAGGGCATGCAAACAGCCAAACCCCCGCCCCAGGAGCTAACAGCCCATCCAGAGAGGCTGACAATGGGCAGGAATCCAAGCTTCCCTCCTCCTCCCAGCCCTACAGTGGAAACCCCTGGGGCCGCTCTGTCCCCACTCCCCGGGCTGTGTGGTGCTGGGGACCCACGCTGGCATCTCCCGTGTCGGTCTGGGGCTCAGTGGGAGCAGTGAGGGCTGGAGTGAGCCCTGGGGCGCAGAGTCCGTGCTGGTGTGAGCCAGGGCTCAGGGCCGTGTCTCTCCCTCCCCAGCCATGACAGCGTAGGAGCCATGGATCGGTTCAGCGAGTGCGGGACGCAGACGGACGCCGTGGTGGTGCTGTCCCTGGCACAGGCGGCCGTCCTGGGCCTGGTGTCCGACAATGAGCTGCTCGGGGCCACCGTCACCCCTGCCGGCTTCTTCCCGGGGCTGGCCGGGGAGCAGCTGGACAACGCCACCATGGAGCCTGGGGAGCCCGAGGGTGAGGAGCAGGCGCCTGGGGACGGGCAGGACGAGGACGCCCTGGAAGCAGACTGCTCCCTGGAGAAGCATGCCCGGAGGAGGAAGAGGCCACCTGTGAGGCTGATGCCCAAGGTCAAGAGCGAGAAGGCAGAGGTGGAGGCTGAGCCACCGTACAACGTGCCGGTCCCCGGGGACGAGGAGGACGAGGGGCAACCCGGCCACGTACCCCAACCCAGCCACGTACCCCAACCCGGCCACGCTCCGCAGCCCCCCGAGCCCAGCCAGGAGCCGGCGGGGCAGAGCGGCGCCGTGAAGATGATCGACCTGGGCACCTTCAGCAGGAAGCCCCGGCGCCTGCGGCACCTGCGCCGGCACCGCGAGCTGGAGGGCAGCGAGCGCCGGCGCAGGGGCAGCGACCCGGCCAGCAGCACTGCGGGGGCCCCACAAACCGTGGGCACCTTCGAGGTGGGTGCCCCATCCCCCGGTGAGGCCGAGGCCCCGGCGCCGTCGTCCCCCGAGCAGGTGAAGAGCGAGCAGGGCTGCGGCTGGCAGGAGCCGGGGGAGCTGGAGGTGGCCGGCGGCACCAGCGAGCACAGCAGGAAGGCGCAGCTGGACCGGCTGGACATCAACGTGCAGATCGACGACTCCTACCTGGTGGAGGCGGGCGACCGCCAGAAGCGCTGGCAGTGCCGCATGTGCGAGAAGTCCTACACCTCCAAGTACAACCTGGTGACGCACATCCTGGGCCACAACGGCATCAAGCCCCACTCCTGCCCGCACTGCAACAAGCTGTTCAAGCAGCCCAGCCACCTGCAGACCCACCTGCTGACCCACCAGGGCACGCGGCCCCACAAGTGCGGGGTGTGCAGCAAAGCCTTCACCCAGACCAGCCACCTGAAGCGGCACATGCTGCTGCACACCGACATCAAGCCCTACAGCTGCCGCTTCTGCGGCCGCGGCTTCGCCTACCCCAGCGAGCTGAAGGCGCACGAGGTGAAGCACGAGAGCGGGCGCTGCCACGTGTGCGTGGAGTGCGGGCTGGACTTCTCCACGCTCACCCAGCTGAAGCGGCACCTGGCCACGCACCAGGGCCCCACGCTCTACCAGTGCCTGGAGTGCAGCAAGTCCTTCCACTACCGCAGCCAGCTGCAGAACCACATGCTGAAGCACCAGAACGTCCGGCCCTTCGTCTGCACCGAGTGCGGGATGGAGTTCAGCCAGATCCACCACCTCAAGCAGCACTCGCTCACGCACAAGGTAAGGGCTCAGGGTGCCCTGGGGTGCTGCCCTCATCGTGCCCAGAGATGTGCCAGCTCTGGGTGTGGGTGCTGGCGGAGTGTCCCAGTGCCCCCAATCTTGGGAGGAGGTGGGTGGTGTGGGTGGGCAGTAGAACCTGGGGCTGGCATTAGCTGGAGTTGCTGCCATGCAGTGAGGGGGTCTCTGGGACCCAGCCCCTGCCCTTCTGGGGGTTCCCTTGCTCAGGGAGGGAGTTTCAGACCTGCTGCAGGGTAACCTGGGCAGTCGTGTCCAGGAGCTGTCACAGCCCCTCTGGACAGGCTGTGTGTGGGTGTTTGCCCCTTTCCTTGGGCTCATTAATGGGGAGCAATTGGGCAGAGCCCCAGAGCAGAGCTGGCCCTCAGCTGCCCTTACAGACCCTGTCCAGCCCACAGCCCCTGCATGTTTCTGGGCTCTCAGATGCACCCCGTGCTGTGCTCAGCACAAGGAGCCCATCCCTCACCCATGGGGCCCCTTCTCCACTCTTGGCACCACCCCAGTGCCTGCCTGCCCAAGCTCCCCCCGCCCACAGCTGTCCCACCCCTGGCAGGGCGTGAAGGAGTTCAAGTGCGAGGTGTGCGGGCGGGAGTTCACGCTGCAGGCCAACATGAAGCGGCACATGCTGATCCACACCAGCGTCCGGCCCTACCAGTGCCACATCTGCTTCAAGACCTTCGTGCAGAAGCAGACGCTCAAGACCCACATGATCGTGCACTCACCGGTGAAGCCCTTCAAGTGCAAGGTACCGGGGGGCTGGTGGAGCTGGGGACACGGGAGCACAGCTCCTGCTGTGCTGTCCCCTGGGATCTGGCCAGGCTGAGTGCTTGGCCGTGGGAGCAGCTTTGTGATGCCTCCCCTGCTCGCTTGGGCATGATTTATCTGCTCCAAGCTGTGGTGGGAGCAATGCTGCTGCTGAACTGGCAGCCAGTGCCTCTCTCTGAGCAGTGCTGGAGCTCTGGAGCTCCCAGCAGTGCCTCTCTCTGATGCTCTGGAGCTCCCAGCAGCATCCACACCGCGTCCCCAAGCCCCCCACACAGCGGGAGGAGGGAGGGAGCCCCGTTACCCTCAGCAGGAACCACGAGGGGCTCCAGGAGGGCAGCAGCCCTGTTACTCCTGTTGGGAGCCCTGGGGGCCAGGTCTGCTCTGCAGAGCCTTTGCCAGCCCCGGGGCTGACCGTGGGCACGCTGCCTGCAGGTCTGTGGGAAATCCTTCAACCGCATGTACAACCTGCTGGGGCACATGCACCTGCACGCCGGCAGCAAGCCCTTCAAGTGTCCCTACTGCTCCAGCAAGTTCAACCTCAAGGGCAACCTCAGCCGGCACATGAAGGTCAAGCACGGGGTGATGGACATCAGCCTGGACAGCCAAGGTGGGTCCCTGGCACTGCTGGGCGTGGTGGCTGCCCTGGGGGCTGGGCTGTGCCGAGCTGCCTGCCGCAGGTTTGGGTCTGCTCACCCGAGGGCTGTGGCTGCTGGGCAGTTCTGGGCTCCAGAGCCAGGGAGGGGGGAGCTGCTGGCCCCAGCCCTCCCACAGGTGCATGACTGCGTGTCCCTGTGCTGACTCCTAGATGCCATGATGGAGCTGGCCGGGGCTGAGCACGCCGAGCTGGACGGCCAGCAGGAGATGGATGACTTCGAGGAGGAGAACTCTTACGGCTACGGGGCTGTGGGCAACCCCCCAGACGAGCTGGCCGAGCAGGCCATGAAGGAGATGGCCTACTACAACATGTTGTAGCCAAGGCTGGTGGGGCTGTGGGGGCTTGGTGGGGTTACAAGGGGCTGCAGCAGCCAGCCAGGCCCCCCAGAGTTGGAGAGGTGGCTTCCACTGGGCTTGGGGAACACAGGGATGTCCAGAAGACTTTGCTGGACCTGCCTTGGCTCTGTTGCTGCCCCCCTGCCCCTGTGACTTGAAGCTGC
This sequence comes from Toxostoma redivivum, assembly GCA_013397375.1. Classification (NCBI taxonomy): domain Eukaryota; kingdom Metazoa; phylum Chordata; class Aves; order Passeriformes; family Mimidae; genus Toxostoma; species Toxostoma redivivum. The sequence continues at coordinate 321,397 of VXBI01007748.1, read as the reverse complement.
AGGCAGGGGAGATATGACCCAGCAGATCACTGAGTAAGGATGGAAGGGGCTGCTGTGGAGCATGATGATGAGCATCACTAATTATTCTACCTCCTGGGTCCCCCCCTCGCTGCACAGGGGTTCCCCCTGACGGGCAGAAGCCCCTGCCCACATGAGGAGGTGGGTTTGCATTTCCCACTCGCCCCGGGGCTCCCTGCCAGCCCCTGGGATGCAGAGCAGAGTATTTTCGTAGAAGCTCAGGGCGCAGTCAGCGCCCACAGCTCCGGCTCTGGAGCTGCAGCCAGCGGTGGATCCGGGGGAGGCAAACCCAGCCCAGCCCCAGCAAATGATGGTATTTTGAAAGTAATTTATTTTTTTCAGATGTGCCGCGTGGTTGGATTTATCTTTTCACTGAGTTCAGTTCCCTTCAACTAATGTGCTTTGTAAACCCGTGTAAGCTGTGTGGTCTGTGTGGGGAGAAGGGGTTGTGAGGGGCTGAGGACCAGAGTGGGGTCCTGGGCAGAGTTCCCCCCAAAAGGAACTGGCACCCCCTCCTTGCCCCCCAGCTGCTCTGGGGCTGGAGGAAAAGGCTCCCACGGGGGCAGCCTGTGAGGTGGGGGATGCCCACCCATGCCCATGGATTTGGCAGGGAAGGGCAGTGCTGAGTCTGGGACCTCTCTCTGTGCTCTTCACTCTGCTGGGGGGCAGAGGGCTCACAGCACCCACAGCATTGCCCCCCAGAGCTGGGTTGGGTCCTGGCAGGGCACAGGGGCTGGGACACTGTGCTGACCCTACACTTGTGTCAGTGTTCCCTGCAGCACCATCTGCCCCATCCCAAAAGGGTGGTTCTGGCTGTGCCTGCTACCCCTGCCACCCACCTTTTCCCCCCAGTACGAGCCAGCCTTGGGGCAGGATGGAGATGGCCACAGCCCTGGTCAGCCCCAACCCTCCCTCAGCACAGCAGGGCTGTGGGACCCCCCCACGTGCAATGCCAAAATGCTGGAGTGCACGGCCCCCCCAGGCTGGCTGAGCTGCCCCCCGTGCCCACACTGCAGAGCTGTGCCAGGTGCTGTGCCATGCCTGGGGAGATATTTAATAGCACCACACAGTTACGGGGTACATGAATCAGGGCACGACACACACCCCCCCACACGCCCCCCACCCCTGCACTGCCCTGCTACAAAGGCTTTAAAAACACTCCTAGGAAAACTTTGGAAAAATTATTCAACTGTTCCTGAGCTGTGCTGGTGAGTTGAGGGGGGGCACTGGGCCCCTCCCAGCCCCATCCATCCCAGAGATGGAGAGGCTGTCCCTTATTTCTTGCCCAGAGCCTTGTCCAGGTTGTTCTTGATGGCATCGAGGAAGTCAGTCGTGTTCACAAAGTGCTCGTTCAGCTTCACACTGGAGAGACAGAGAGGGATTGGTGGGGATCCCTGCCCACCTCCTCCCACAGGCACCACAGCCCTGGCTCCAGGATGTGCCCCTTGCCCCTGCCCACCCCACTCAGTTGTGGACAGCAACCCCGGGTCCCTGGGCTGTCCAGAGAGGCCAGCAGCTACCTGTGGCCACTGTGCACAGCCAGCTCGTGGTCACTGTCCTACTCTTGTGGCTGCCCTGCAGGGCCAGCCCGTCCTTGTGGTCACTATGCTGTTCTTGTGGCCACCCCCCTGCTCTGCCCTGAGAGCCACCCATACTTGGCAAGGCCATGGATGCAGCCAGCAAGGTCCTTGGTCATGGTCCCGCTCTCCACTGTGTCCACACAAACCTTCTCCAGCGTCTGTGCAAACCTGGGGACAGCAGCACCGTGGTTCCAGCAGCTCCATGGGCCCTGCCACGACTGCCACCAGAGCAGCAGCTGGCAGGGACCCTCACCCGGGGACCCCCAGCCCACCCTGCTCACTTGATGAGGTCAGGGTTGCTGTCCAGCTTGCCCCGGTGCTCCAGGCCCCGTGTCCAGGCGAAGATGCTGGCGATGGGGTTGGTGCTGGTGGGCCGTCCCTGCACGGAGACGGTCAGCTCTGCTGTGGGCAGCCTGGCACAGGCAGCTCACAGCTCTGCTCCCTGGCACAGCACACCCACCTTCTGGTGCTCCCGGTAGTGGCGGGTGACAGTGCCATGGGCAGCCTCAGCCTCGATGGTCTTCCCATCCGGACACACCAGCACAGAGGTCATCAACCCCAGGGAGCCGAACCCTGCGGTGGGACAGGGCTCAGGACAGCTCCCAGGGGTGATGACCAGCGTCCACCACACCCTGCCCTGCCCCACCTTGGGCCAGGATGTCTGACTGGACATCCCCGTCGTAGTTCTTGCAGGCCCAGACAAAGCCACCGGAGGATTTCAGCATCTGGGCAACCATGTCGTCAATGAGGCGGTGCTCGTACCAGATCTTCAGCTTGTCAAACTCCGTCTTGTAGTGCCTGGGAGCCCGGGCAGGGGTCAGCCGGGCTCACCCCACGTGGGTCTCACTGCCAGCGCCCCCAGGACAGCCCAGCGCCCCGGCCCATACTTATCAAAGATCTCCTGGAAGATGTCCTTGAAGCGGCCGTCGTAGGCCTTGAGGATGGTGTTCTTAGTGCTCAGGTAGAGCGGCCACTTCTTCTGGATGGCGTACTGGAAGCAGCTGTGCGCAAAGCCGGAGATGGACTGCAAGGGAAGCGCGCAAAAACCTCGTGGGACCCTGTCCCTCAGCCTGGCATCCCCCCCAGGGTGGCCAGGCCCTGCAGGGCCCCCTGAGCCCAGCAGTACCTCGTCTGTGTTGTACATGCCCATGCCCACGCCGCCGCCGGGGAAGTTGAACACCTCCCACTCCTTGGCCCCGCTGCCGTCCTTGGGCGTGAACACCAGCTTGAACGTCCCGGACTTGTCCACCACGAAGTCGGTGGCTTTGTACTGTGGGGGCCAGGCAGAGCGTCAGGCAGGGACTGGGGCAGCTGCTGGCCAGCCCCAGGCTGCGCTGGCCCACCTGGTCACCGTGGGCATGGCGGCCAATGGTGATGGGCTTGGTCCAGCCGGGCACCAGGCGAGGAATGTTCTTGCAGATGATGGGCTCCCGGAACACCGTGCCCCCCAGGATGTTTCGGATGGTGCCATTGGGGCTCTTCCACATCTTCTTCAGCTTGAACTCTGTTGGGCATGCAGATGGGACCCCTGAATGACCCCCCAGCCCCCCATGGCTCCTGCCAGCACGCAGCTCTGCTGTGCCAGGGCTGCTGCCAGAGCCTGCTGCAAAGGAAGGGACAGCCAGCAGGAGATCATGACTGGCACAAGGCAGAGGTCAGTGTGTCCCCAGGGCCACAGGGTCCCCACAGCACCCATGAGCCCCCAGGGTGGGGAGAGGGGCACAGCACTGGGTGTGAGGCAGAAACCAGAGCTGGCAGTGGGAAGGCACTGCTGACCCCAGGGCTGTGCACAGACAGGAGGCTCAGCACCCCACACTGGGACAGGAGCTCGGCCCCTTGCCCTGCCCACCTTCCACCCTGGCTTCATCAGGCGTGATGGTAGCACACTTGACAGCCACGCTGTACTTCTGGGTGGCCAGCGCCGAGTCAATGGTGACCTGGTCATCCGTCTTGTCCCGATGTGGCAGCCCCAGGTCGAAGTATTTTAGCTGGACATCCACGTTGGGCAGGATGAGCTGAGGAGCCAGGAGAGTGTCAGAATGGGGGACAGCCTGGGGAGCAGCACCACGGCGTGGCCAGCCCTGGCACCCATCCTGGCCCAGCCTGGCTGCCTGCCCAAGATGGTCGCCCCTGGCCAAGATGGTTCTGCCGGCCAGGATGGTCCCCCCTGCCTTGAACACGCCTCCCTGTGCGACAGCTCCCGCTGCCCGGCACCGCCTCACTTAAAGGTCCTTCTGGTAGCTGTGCCGATTTTATGACCTGCTTCCTGCAGACAGAGGGACAGAGGCGGGAGGGACAGGCAGAGGGCAGCACAGGCATCACCCGTTCCCCGTCCACCCCCCCAGCCCCTCCTGTGGCACACCCGCCCGTTCCCGGGGCAGGACCCCATCACCTTCTCCTTAATGAAGGCCCAGATGATTCGTGTCATCTCATCCCCGTCCATCTCCACCACCGGATTTGCCACCTTGATCCGCTTGTCGGCATCTGGAGAGCAGGGGGGGTGTTAGGGGTGCGCCCCTGGTCCCACAGCTCCACACCCCTGTGCGGGGCCAGGGCGTCCTGTGGGGACCACACAGCTCTGTCCAGCCAGGTGCGGGTGCCAGCCTGGCTCAGGGACAGGTCAAGGGCAAGCCCCGCTGGGGTCTGGGCCAGTTACTGGGGCCAGCCCTGCTGGAGTGGGGCTCAGAGTGCAGAACCCACCATGGCAGGGGGACAGGGATAGGGACACATTCCTCGGAGCGGGATCCGCGTGCCGCGCCTCAGGGAGATGAAAAACGGGACCAGAACCGGCAGCAGGTGCAGCCCCCTGGGGCCGGCGTGCAAATCCCTACGATGATCCTGGACCAGCACTAAACCCCTCTGGGTGCCAAACCTGTCTGTGGATCAGGCTGTAAACCGCACGTGGTACCAGAGCAGAGGTGACGCCCCCCCCCGCCCCCCGAGTGGGACCTGACAGGGAACAAAGCTCTGCACTGGGGCAGCAGTGAACCCTCCTGGGGAGCAAATCCCGCGTTGGACCGGGACCTTGAGCGAACCCCCCCACCAGGCGCCGGCTAGGTACGAGCTGAAGTGCAAAACGCCACGTGGAACCGGGACCAAACTCCCCTGGGACCAAACTCATCTGCGAAACCCCTCGCAGAGCCGACACCAAACCCCCCCAGGACCAGACCTAGCTCCAAAGCCCCGCTAAACGTGAGCGCGGATCCGATTTCGGACACCGCCCCCCGCAAGAATCCGAGCCTCCCCCCCGTGGGTCGGGAGCACACCCCCGGTGGCGCGCACACCCCGGGCTGTCCCGGGCCGTCCCGGGCGGTCCCGGGCGGTCCCCACTCACAGTGCCGGCGCTGCTCGGGCCGGGCGGGCAGCGGGCAGCGGGGCAGGCAGCGGAGCGCGGCGGCGGCGCGCAGGCAGCGGGCGGCCATGGCGTGGGCGGACACGACGGGGCGGACGCGGGGGCGCGGTTCTCTCCGCCCCGGGGCGGGACACAGCCCCGGATTCCCCCGTGGGGCCCCGCCAGGGCTCCGGAAGGGGCTGCTGGGGTCCCGCGGAGGGGATGGGGCTGTCTCTGCATCCCGCCCCTGTGCCGGAGCACGGCGTGGCCGCGGTCCGCGGCGGGATCCCAAAGGGATGTTGCATCCTTGGGTACATCGGGGTTACGGATAACGGGCCAAGCCCCGCGTGGAACCAGGAGCAAACCCACCCGGGATCTAACCCGGCTGTAAAACGCCGTGTGGAATGGGGACCGGGCCCGATTTGGCCCAGGACCAAACCTAGCTGTAAAACCCTGCGTGGGTTCTGGACCAAACCCCCATGGAATCTGACTCGTTTGCTAAACCCCACAGGGATCAGGGACCAAACTCCCCCAGGACCTGATCCGGTAGTAAATCCCCTAGTGGAACAAGGAACAAAGCCCCCTGGGGCCAGGCCTAGCAGCAAAACCTTGCGTGGGACCAGGAATGAAACCTGGGGATCAGACACAGGTTTAAAATCCCTCGTGGAACTCGGAATGGCCGCATCCCCCCGGGACCAGACCCGTTTGCAAAACCCCTCGTGGAACCGGTATCAGACAACCTCAGGACTAAACCCGGCTGTAAAACCCCACGTAGAACCGGGACCAAAGCCGACTGCAAACCGCCGTGTGAAATGGGGGGGGCACAGTGGGGCTGGGGACAGGCAGACACAGCCTGACCCTACATGGAAGCCGTGTCCCTGCTCATGGCTGGCGCGTGACTCGGCAGCTGGATCCAGCAGGACAAGGGCACTGCCACTGTTCCAGCGGGGACCTTCACCTCGGCTGGCCCCGCGTGGCGAGGAGGAGGAGGAGGAAGACAACCGCGACAATGACGACGACAGGGGTGATGCACACCAAAGGCACCCCGAGAAGGTGCATGGAGTGTGCCAGGGTTGCCAGGAGGCTGCTTGGGCTGGGAATTTGTTGTCCTGCTGTCCCAGCCAAGCCGATGGCTTTTTTTAGCCACATGGGACGGGCAGAGCCTGCTCCAGGAAGAAAAACAGCCCTGGAGCTGGCAGCCCCCAGCGGAGGGGCTGGAGGAGCCGCGGCAGACCTTGATGTCTGCCTGGCTTTAACATTAACCAGAGCAGGAGCCGTGGGGCCGCAGTGCCGGGGGTCAGCAGTGATCTGGGGGGGGTCAGTAGTGATCCGGGGGGTCAGCAGTGATCCATAGGGTCAGCAGTGATCCGGGATCCCGGGTGTCCCTGCTCCCCCTCCCAGCCCGTGCTGCCAGCAGCCCTGTGGCCACAGGCCAGCACTGCTGGCTGGCCTGGCCCCTGCCCCAGCTGCCCCCCTGGCTGCCCTGGCCCTGGCCCCGCGGTCGGAGCCGCCCAGTGGCCGCAGCGCTGGCAGTGAGGTCAGGCCAGCGCAGCACAGTCCCCCGCAAGGAAAGGACAAAAGTGGCCATGTGGCACAGGCCCAGGGCAGGCCCCAAACAAAGGCACCGCCCGTTCATCCCTGGCCACAGCCCCGCACCCTCCCTGCTGTGCCACTCCAGTGTCCCCAGCGTGGCTGCCCTGGGGACATGAAAGTGCTGGCGGGGCTGGGTGTGGGGCCAGGACCTCAGGGAGGGACAGGTCCCACAGGTTTGGGACCCAGCCAGAGCATGAAGAAGGACACGGCGTGGGGGCTGTATGAGCACCCTGCTGCCTGCAGGCAGGGCTGTGTCTGCCTGTGGAGGGGGCCCCGGGGGCTGGCACGGCCGTGTTTCCTTGGGCTGCCTGAGGACAGCAGAGCTGCTGCCTGCAGGCTGAGTGGGGACTGTGTGCCCCCTTTGGCAACCACCCAACCTCCTGGGGCTGCCAGCATGACCCTGGGACCCCTCTGGGGACTCCTGCCTGCCCCGCACAGCGTTTCAGTAGCCGTGATCCCAGCAGCTCTGGGCACTGCTGACAGCAGCCACCAGCTCCGAGTGTGCCCCTGTGGGGACACCATGGCATCCCTGAACCCCACACAGCCACGTGTCACCGTGAGGTGCCCAGACCCACGAATTACCCCAAAATTCCCTGAGCTGGCTATCACCACAAGATCTCATCATGATGCCTGGGGCCATGTGCACAGGCAGTAGGTGTCCCCACAGCCACCCCGGTACCAGGGACCCCAGTGTGTGCTGCCCCCCAAACCAGGCTCCCCAATAGCCCCACGGTGCTGGAAGCCCCTCAGTGTCCTGGGCACGCCAGCACGACCCCTTTAGGGCCGGGGCCATCGCAGGAAGCGTGGGGGGCACAGACACGGTTCCCGCCCCCCAGCAGCAAGGGTGAGTCCCCAGGCAGGAG
>VXBI01007748.1:296841-309886 GCA_013397375.1 Toxostoma redivivum | reverse complement strand
TGCCGGGCCGGACTGGGCTGTACCGTACCGGGCTGTACCGTGCTGTACCGAACCGTACCAAGCCCCTTCTCTCTCCGCAGGTCTGCAGCGCCCGGGCGGCTTCGCGGCCGCGGCGGAGCCCCGCGGCTCGGTCCGGGATGGCGGCGCGGCCGGTGCTGCCGGTCCTGGCGGCGCTGCTGCTCTCGGCGGCTCCGGAGCCTGTCCCGCGGGTCAGCCTGCCCTACGGTGAGTGTCCGCTGACCTCCGGTGGGTGAGGGTCCGCCGGCCTCGGGGAAGGGAGCCAGCCCCCTCCGGGCTCTCCGGCTGGCGTCTCCCCCGGGGCGGCGGAGCGTCCCGCGTCCCCCCGGGCTCTCTGCGCCGCGTGGAAACGCCGTGTGACAACCCCGGCGGCTCCCCGGGCACCGGGAACCCCCTGCCAGCGGGACATGGAGCCAGGGCAGGGCAGAGCCCCGGGGATGCTGCGGGCTGTAGGGACGCGCACCGAGGGTGGGTGCGCCCGGGGCACCCAGGGGTGCTTGTGGCTCCGCAGGCAGGGCAGTGGTGGTGGCCGTGCTCTGTACAAGGTGGGGTGGCCTGAGCCGGCCAGGGACTCTGCCCGTGGGCTCCCTCCCTGCTCAGGATGTCCCTGGGTTTGGGGACACGCCACAGCCCCTCGCTGTGCAGTGCTCAGCTCCGCACAGCTCTGAGCTCCACTGTGGGCACTTGTCAGCTGCATGGCCCCACAGTGCTGGGGGCTGCCCTGGGCAGGGGCCGGGGAAGGACATCCCGGAGGGTGCTAGGCCAGGCAGAGCTGTAACAAGTGGGGGGCCTGGTTGCAGCCCCCTCCTGCCCTGCAGAGCCCCCAGCAGCTGGCACAGGCTGGGCAAGCCATGGGGGCACGCTGCTTGGGCTCAGCCCTGGCAGCTGTGCCGTGTGTGGGAGCCACCCACGGCTGTGCTGCCAGGAGGAGGCTGGATCCAGCTACTGCCGGCCAGCAGAGCCCATCCCGCCCTGTGCTGGCCGGCCTGGGAGGCTGCCGTGGTTTGGGCAGCTGCGAACGCTCCCTGGCTCAGCGTGCTGCAGCTCACTCGTGTGGATGCGGCCCCACCACATGCTCCCATGACCGCTGGTCACGGCCCTGGTGGCTCCAGCAGATGTGGGACCTGCTGAGTTGGACAGGAGGCCGGGACCCAGTGAGACAACCAGCTCGGCGTCATGCCATGCTGTGCCGTGCCGTGTTGAGCCACGCTGCCTGGCCCTGCCTGCACGGACCGGTTCTGCACGCCTCTGAGGCTGTGGGAGTCGTGGGGCTGCAGCCACGGGCAGTGCCTAGAGATCTCAGCCTGGACCCCAGCGATGCAGGGGGAGCTGGGCACGGAGCACGGGCCAGTGGCCAGTGAGTGCCCGGTGGTGGCTCCCGTGGAGTGTGGCCACGTGGGGCTGCGGTTGGTGGGAGGGAGGAGCTGGGAGCTGCTCCCCTGGGAGCACTGGATGTGCCTGCAGCAGGTTTGTCTGGAAGAAGCAGGTCTTGTCCTGACAGGTCCCTGGCAGCCACACCAGCAGCTAGCTCCCCATGCCAGCACAGCTCTGCAAGGCACAGGGGCCCCACTGCCCCTCCGCTGCCGTGCCCACCACGGGTGGCATCACCCCTCCACAGAGAGCAGGACCCCTCAGAGGGGATGCACTGGGACATCAGCATCCTGCTCTCTGCACCGCTGTGTGAGAGCTGGGCTGGTGCTGAGCCCTGTGGCATGGGGGAGGTGCTGCCCCATCCAAAAGCTGGGGTTTGTGGGACAATGGGAGGTGAGAGCCACGAGGTCCCACCCCACAGCACCATTGCCCCACAGCTCCTCCAGCCCTCACACTGGTGGCTGGCAGGGGTTTTGTGAGCCTGGCAGGAGCTCTGGGGTTATCCTGGTGGGACTCTGGGAGCAGGCAGGGAGCTGGGGGAGGTCAGGGGGTCCCCAGAGTGTCAGGGGTCAGGGAGTTGGCAGCGTGAGTCAGCCCGACGTGTCCCGCTCACACAGCCAGGCCCATCTGATTCAGAGCAGTGGGAGAGGAAGGGCTTCCGGGGCCAGGCCACCCACGCGGGACAGGACGGGCTGGGATGGGACGGGACGGGCACTCCCTGACTCAGCTTGGCCACTGGCCCGTGTCCGGCATGGGCTGAGCCCCACATGCAGCACCTGCAGCACGGGGCTGAGCCCCACGGGCTGGGGCAGGAAGGTGCTCCCAGCACCCACCCCCCCTGCCTTGAGGCTGGGGTCCCTCTGTGCCTGGGCTGGGCAGAGCCTCCCGTGCTGCAGGGCTGGACGTGGCTGGGCTGCTGCCCCAGTGCTCGGCAGGGCTGTTGTGGCATCCTCAGGGCCAGGACGCTGCAGTGTGTGGTGCCACGTGTGTGTGGCAGTGTGGGCAGAGCTGGATCTGGCCCTGGCTGCTGCGGGTGGGTGGCATGGCCAAGGTGCTGGGCAGAGGGACCAGGAGCAGCCGTGGTGCAGGGCCCTGGGGCTCAGGTGCCACATGAGGCTGATGCCTGCCCCTCTTGCCCCACAGACTCGGCTGAGAGAGTAGTGCAGCGCTTTGAGGCACCTGGTGTGTCCAACTACACAGCCCTCCTGCTGAGCCCCGACGGTGGCACCCTCTACCTGGGGGCACGAGAGATGCTCCTCACCCTCAACACCAGCAACTTCCAGCCCAGCTCCCCAGTCCGTAGGGTGAGCCAGGGATGGGCAGGGTGGCCCTTGGGGAGGGAAGAGGCACCCAGCTAGCTGGAGTGCAGGGATCCTCTCCCCACTGGCATCCCGGGTCTGTGTGAGCCATCATGCATTCAACTGCCCCAGAGCAGGATGTTTGAGGTGGGGAGGATGTGGATGCTATGAACCAGCCCAAGGAGGGTGTGCATGGACCAGATGGGGACAGGGGGCTCCCAGTGACTGTCCCTTCTCCACAGCTGCTGTGGAGTGCGGATGAGGAGAAGAAGAGGCAGTGTGTGTTCAAGGGCAAGGACCCCCAGGTGAGCCCCATTGCCAGCAGGCACCGGGGACTGCGGTGGGTGTGGGCAGTGCCCTGTGCAGTGCCCTGTGTGGGTGAGACAGCTGAGCCAAGGGCTGAGCTGTGTCCTCTGACCCTCACAGAGAGACTGTCACAACTACATCAAGCTGCTGCTGCAGCTGAACAGCACCCACCTGTACACCTGTGGGACCTGCGCCTTCAGCCCAGCCTGCGCCTATATCGTGAGTACAGCAGCAGGATCCCCTGCAGTCCCCCGTGCCCTCAGGGCCCTGCAGTGGGGTCCTTGGCACTGGGACAAGTGCTGCTGACTCACAGCCTCCTCCTGCTGCAGAATGTGCAGCACTTCAGCCTGGAGCGGGACGCGTCGGGGAAGGTGGTACTGGAGGACGGGAAGGGCCGCTGCCCCTTTGACCCCGAGTACCGCTCCACAGCTGTCATGGTCGGTAAGGCACGACACCCTGGGACCCTCGTCCTTCCTGCCTTGCCCTCCCTGTGCCACCCTGGAGCCCTCTCCCTCCCTGCAGTGCCCTGGGACTTTTGCCCTCCTCCCTGTGCCTCCCCCTCCCTGTGTCTGCCCGGCCAAGCTGAGCCAAGGCCGGGCTATCGCAGACCCCGGCGGGGAGCAGGGCCGTGCTGGTGGCTCGTGGCGGGTCCCAGCAGGAGCATGTCTTTGGCAGACGGCGAGCTCTACGCCGGGACCGTCAGCAACTTCCAGGGCAACGAGCCGACCATCTCCCGCAGCCAGGAGAGCCGCATCGCCCTCAAGACCGAGAACTCCCTCAACTGGCTGCAAGGTGAGAGCTGGGGCTGGCACGGCCGCTCTGGGTCCCTTTCCCCCGCAGGGTGGGAGGATGGAGTGGGATGGAGTGGACCAGCAGTGCTGAGGGTGCTTGTGCCCCCAGACCCAGCGTTCGTGGGCTCAGCCTACCTGCGGGAGAGCCTCCCTGCCGGCAACCCTGAGGGCGACGACGACAAGGTCTACTTCTTCTTCAGCGAGACCGGGAAGGAGTTTGACTATTTTGAGAACACCATCGTCTCCCGCATCGCACGCGTGTGCAAGGTGGGCATAAGGCAGCAGTGGGGGCTGTGCCTGGGGTGTGGCTCACTGCTGGGCTGGGGGGAATGTGGGACCACCCTGCAGATCTCCAGCCCTTGGTGCCCTTGGCTCAGCACGTGGGGCTCCCTGTGGCCATGGCATCACAGCCTGACCCGCTGTGCCGTGCAGGGGGACCAGGGCGGGGAGCGCGTGCTGCAGCGGCGCTGGACGACCTTCCTGAAGGCACAGCTGCTCTGCTCACACCCTGAGGATGGGTTCCCCTTCAACGTGCTGCAGGACATCTTTGTGCTCACCCCGGGTGAGCTGCGCTGGAGGGAGACACTCTTCTACGGCGTCTTCACCTCGCAGTGGTGAGTGCTGGGGACCCAGGGCAGCACGGGAGGCTCGGCAGAGCCAGAGCCTGATCTTGCCACGGGCTGTGCCTCTCCTCACCAGGAACAAGGGCGGACTGGGCAGCTCGGCCGTCTGTGCCTTCCCCATGCACAGCGTGCAGCGTGCCTTCGGCGGGCTCTACAAGGAGGTGAACCGCGAGACGCAGCAGTGGTACACGGACACCAGCCCCGTGCCAGAGCCCCGGCCCGGCATGGTAGGTGGCCCCTGGGCACCTGCCCGAGCACAGGACACAGCGCTGCCCCCTTGCTCTCCTGGTCCCAGTGGCTGCCACAGCATGGTACCCTTCTGAGAGGAAGCCTTTCTGAGCCCTTCCTTTCCCTGCAGTGCATCACCAGCCACACACGGCACCTGAAGATCAATTCGTCGCTGCAGATGCCGGATCGGGTGCTGAACTTTATCAAGGACCACTTCCTGATGGACAGCCCCGTGCGCAGCCAGCCCCTGCTGCTGCAGAGCCAGCGGCGCTACCAGCAGATCGGCGTGCACCGTGCACAGGGCCTGCACGGCACCTACGACGTGCTGTTCCTGGGCACGGGTGGGTGCAGGGGACAGGGCAGGGCGTGTGCTGGGCATGGAGGGGTGCAGGGGACAGGGCAGGGTGTGTGCTGGGCAGGGATGGGTCAGGCAGGTGCTGGTGGGGCAGGGTGTGTGCTGGGCAGGGATGGGTCAGGCAGGCGCTGGTGGGGCAGGGTGTGTGCCGGGCAGGGATGGGTCAGGCGGGCTCTGGCGTGTGCCGTGCAGCCCGGCCCTGCTCAGCACAGCCCCTCTGTTTGCAGACGACGGGCGGCTGCACAAGGCTGTGCGGGTGAACCACCGTGTGCACATCATTGAGGAGATCCGCCTCTTCCCCGACGGGCAGCCCATTCTCCAGCTGCTGCTGGACCAGGACAAGGCATGAGCCAGGGCAAGGGGGGCACTGGGGGCTCAGCCTGCTCAGGGCAGGTCCTGTTTGTGGGCTGGGGGACACAGACCTGGGAAGGCAGGGGTGTGCAGGAGCCCACCCCGCTGACCCCAGCCTGTCCTCTCCTGCAGGGCCTTGTCTATGCAGCCACCTATGCAGCAGTGGCCCAGGTGCCCTTTGCCAACTGCAGCCTGTACCGCAGCTGTGGGGAGTGTGTGCTGGCACGGGACCCCTTCTGTGCCTGGAGCTTGGATGCCTGCCACAGGGTCACCCCACATCTACTGGCACACTCACAGTAAGTGCTGCACCCTCTGCCATCCCCCTACACCCCACGGCACCCACTGCCCTGCCCTCCCTCTGTTCCCAGGCGCTGGGCACAGGACATCGAGGATGCTGACACGGAGCAGCTCTGCCAGCGGGCCAATGCCTCCCAGCCCCGTCCCCGCTTCCTGCTGCCCCCAGGTGAGCTCCTGCTGGTGCTGCTGCTGTGTGAGTGCGTGTCCTGGGGGCTCCCACACATCCCGGGGGGGGATCCACACATCCTGCTCCTCCACACTGCCATCAGCCCCCTGCCTGCAGCGGGAGTCCCCTCCCTGATGTTCCCATGGGTTCTCTCTGCAGCCTCGGGCACCCCGTGCCAGCACATCCAGCTGCCTCCCAACGCAGTGCAGCCGCTGCCGTGCCAGCTGCTCTCCAACCTGGCCTCACGGCAATGGCTGCACAACGGGGCACTTGTCAATGCCTCCTACCTGGTGCTGCCTGACGGGGCCCTCATCCTGGTGGGCAGCCCCGAGCGTGCAGGCACCTATGAGTGCTGGTCTCTGGAGGAGGGATTCCGCAAGCTGATGGCCAGCTACTGTGTGGGCGTGCAGGAGCCGGCCCTTGGGCCAGCAAACTCTGGCAGGAAGGTGGCTGCTGGCCGTGACGCCCTGGAGACGGTCAGCACATCCCGGAGCACCTCAGCGGTGGGCAGCGCTGCGGCACGGCTGGAAGGCAAGACCTACTGGACCGAGTTCCTGGTGATGTGCGTGCTCTTTGCCGCTGCCGTCCTCGTGCTGGCCTTCTTTGTGCTGCACCGCCACCGTGACGGCATGAAGGCCCTGCTGGAGCCCGGTGACCCCAGCAGGCACCAGAAGCCACCCCGCAAGCCGGTGGAGAGCCTGCCCCTGAATGGCAGCAGCCTGCCCAGCACGGCTCCTGAGCACAAGGGCTACCAGGCCCTGCAGGACAACTACATCGTCAGTACCCCCGTGCATGAGCCCCCAGGACCCCCACGCACCTTCTCTGAGTCAGAGAAGAGGCCTCTCCACGTCCGTGACAGCTTCGTGGAGGTGTCTCCCGCCTGCCAAAGACCCCGGGTGCGCCTGGGCTCCGAGATCCAGGACTCGGTGGTGTGACGGGGATGAGGGCCAAGCCCTCGCCCACGACTGCCTCTGCTCTGCTGAGCCTCGCCGGAGGGTGCACGCTGCCAGGGTCCGTGTCGTCTGCGTGTGCATGCCCAGAGCCTGGCACCCACCCTCTGCGGCAGCACCCACCAGCCAGCGGGCTTTAGACCCTCACGGGCTCCCTGGGCATCGCCTTGTGGGTGTGAGGGGTGCCACACGCCTTCCAGGGACCTGCAGGACAGTTCCAGCCCCCTGTCCCTGCTGCAGGGACAAACACGGCTCCTGGCTCGGGCTGCTGGTGCAGCCCCGGCTCTGCCAGGCCCTGACCCCCTCTATGCAGAGGGCAGGAGGGGGCGGCCGCAGACCCCTCGTGCCCCACCTCACTGTGACGTCCCGCTGCGGGACCCAGGGCCAGCGTGCGGCTGGGCGGTGCCAGCCCCGCGGCATGTGCTGTGTGTCTGTGCTTGGTTCGTTTTTGATATGTGGAAAATGTGAATTGTGTCCGGGAAAGGGGAGCTGGGACAGCTTCCCCTGTGCTGGGTGGGCAGGGACACCCCTGCAGCCCCACGTGCGTGTGCAGAAACGTCTGATGTTTTTATATAAAGTCCTTCAGACACGTCTGTGTGCAGCAGGGCTGAGAGCCTTCCTAGCTAGAGCCATCCCAGTTGGCCCCATGGAGTGCAGCCATGTCTGGCTCTCCCTGCAGGTGGAGGAAGATCTGCCCGTGGTTTCAAAGGAGGACAGAGGACTGTGCTGGCTGTCAGATCTGTGGGGTCCCCTCCTCTCGTGCTTGGCTGAGCACTGGGCCAGGGCACGCGGGGCCCTGCAGGGACAGTGGCTGTGTGCCTGTGGAGGGACACTGCCTGGGGCTGTGCCAGCTTGGGCAGCCCGGGGCTGTGCCTGGAGGTCTGTGCTGTGGCAGTGTGGTGCAGGCAGAGCAGGGAGTCCCTGTGTTGGGGAGTGCAGAGGGATGGGGTGATGCCATCCTGGCACCATGAGAAACAGAAGGTGGAGGTGACCAGGAGCAAGAGAATTTGGTGCCTGGGGCTAGGAGGAGGGCAGCCCCCAGCAGGAGAGAGGCTGTGACAGTCTCCTTCCCAGGACCACAGTGTAGTGCTGTATGTGGGATCCACGGCCTGCCCAAGGAGCATCAGCTCCTTGTCCCCATCCCAACCTTGCTGTGGGCAGGTCCTGGACACTGCCAGCAGGACCTGACTGTGGTGGCTGAGGTGAGGCCTGGGATTGCAGCCAGGGCTGCTTGTGAGCCCTCACACAACTGGGAAGCACCGGCAGTGCCAGGACAGGGCTGGGGGAAGTGGGGAGCTCCACACAGAGCTGGCGTGTCCAGGCAGGATTCCCCCGAGGGACCAGCACTGCCTTGCTCCCAGGTGGACCCATGCACTGAACTTCCTGCACAGCCTGTTCTGGGACATCAAAAAAGCCACTGGAGGCGTTGGCTGGTGAGCTGCCAGCAGACACAGCCCCAGGGCTGTAGGGGCACAGGCCCCAGATCCTGTCAGCACCGTGGGGCAGCGAGCTGGAAGGGCCAGGAGCAGCAGCCACTGTGTGAGAAACAGCCCTGAGAACCAGCAGCTGCTTTGCCCCAGCGTGGGGACTCTGCTGGACCCCAGGCCCCACACCAGCCCTGGCAGGGCCACAGGGCAGGGACAATGCCTGGACAAGGACAAAGGACCCTGGTGCTGCCTGCCCAGGACTCCCCTGGTGCCTCCAGCCTGAGGTCTTTGTGCTGCCCAGAAGGATCCCGGTGTGGAGGAGGGAGGGAGGGAAGGAGCTGCCCATGGAAAGGGCTGTCGTGGAGCAGGACGTGGAGCCTGTCCCCTGGAGCGGCGGCTGGCGCACAGGCAGAGGCCTGGCAGGAGCCCATGTCCCCAACACCCTCGTGGCACCCGTCCCACAGCCGGACAAAGGCAGCAAAGAGCAAGGGTGAAACTGGAGCCCTTTAATTGTGTCGTCACAGGGACTGGGGGAGGAAGAGGCCAGGGCAGCAGCACAGCTGCTGTGCTGGAGCAGAGAGAGAAAGGGAGGAGGAGGAGGAGCAGGAGTGCAGGCTCTGAGCACAGCCGTGGGGGACAGCTCTGCTGTGGAGGGGCACCTGTACAGTAACTCTTGGGTGACTGCTCAGAGAAAGCACCCCCATCTGGGTTATTGCTCGTAAAAAATGATCCACATTTTGGTTATTGCTCAGAGGATCCACGTTCAGATCCACGTTCAGGTTATTGCTCAGAGAAATGGATCCATGTGGCAGCAGGGAGGCTCCCAGAAATACAGGAGAGGCAGAAAGAGGCTGGCAGGGGAGGCAGCTCCCTGCCTGCTGCTGGAAGGCACAACTTAGGAATTGGTCCTGGGGCAGAGAGGGGCTGTGCTGGTGCAGAGTGGCCCCAGGCAGGAGCAGCTCTTCCTCCCTCGCCTGCAGAGCTGCCCTTGGAATGCATAAGGATTCAAATTCTAGTGCTAGGACAGCAGGGGGGCTGCAGGAGAGGCAGATTCCTGGGAGCCCCTGCTGCCAAGCAGGCACCTGAAAGGGGAGCAGGAGGGTTCCTGCCCAAGGCATTGCAGCACAGCCAGGCCATTGAGGGGCCGGGGCTGTGCTCTCTGAAAAAGGAAACGGCTGAGCCCACAGGGAGCTGCAGGAGCTGGAGGAGTGCTGGAGGAGCGCTGCTGGACAGCCACGGGGCTCACAGGACAATCTTGAAGGAGCTGCAAGAGATGTGACACGATCTGCACCTGCTTGGTAGTCACACAAAGGGTTTACAAGCCCCCAGAGCTGCAGGGACCAGAATCCCCAGGCAGGGGAGGCTCTGTAGAGCCAGCCTGGGATGCAGAGCCCTCTGCCATTACAGCAGACCTGGCACAGGCCAGCCCTGCCCTCCTGCCACCCCTAGCTCTGCCCCAGTGAGCAATCAGGTGATGAACCCCCAGCCAGCCTCTGGAGAGCAGCGCACCTGGCAAAGTCCGGGGAGCGGGATACAACGTGCTGGAATTCGGAGAGGTTGATGGTGCCGTCCTTGTCGATGTCGGACTCCTCCAGGATCTGTGGGGGAAGGTGAGCACTGAGCTCTGTGCCTGGGGCCGTGCAATGCTCCTGCCCTGGCCAAGGGCCTCACGTTTTGGATGAGCTGCTCCATCTCTGCACTGGTCAGCCGGGACTCCTCGCCCTGCCCTGTCAGGCAGTTCACCAGTTGCTCCAGGTCCTTCCTGTCCAGAGTCCCATCATCATCAAAGTCTGTGGGGAGAGACAAGGTAGGTTTTGGCAGGGCTGCAGTGACCCCAGAGTCACAAGCACTGACAATGCACCACTCTGTGTGCCTCACCATGCCAAACCAACTGTTCCCACAGGGAGTTCCTAAAGCCACCATCCCTGTGGGTCCTCCAAGGGCACAGCCAGCCCTCCTGAACATCAATTCATCACCCTGCTCCGGCTTCCTCAAGACGCAGGGGTCCCAGAACACAGCACTTGTCCCCAGCCTTACCAAAGATGCGGAAGGCATAGTGGGATTTGACGTCAGAGGTGGCAGAATCGCTGAAGACACTCAGCATATCAAGGAAGTCTTCAAAGGACATGCTGTCATCCCTGGTCTCTGAGGTTGAGAACACATGGCAGATCCGGTGCTGGAAGGGGTTTGCCTGCAGACACAGGAGCAGCTCAGGCAGGGCTGGGCCTTGCTGGCTCCATCAGGCACACCTTGGCTGTGGCTACTGCTCCACTCTGCCACTGCTCCACCACCCGCAGCACGGCCAAACCTGTCCTGTGCACCTCCCAGGATGCAGCCCCGTGCAGCAGGGATAAGCAGGATCCCCTGTGGCACAGCAGGGATCCTCGGGATCCTCAGCTGCTCGGTGGGGACAAGAAAGCTCCTTATTGGCACAGCTGAGGACAGAGCACTGTCAGAGCGAGGCCGTGGCGGGTGCACAGGGCCCTGACCCGGCAGCAGCAGTGTCCCGTGTCTGCCAGGCACCATACCCGCAGCTCAGGCAGCGTCAGGATCTGGCTCTTGGGAACCCGCGCAGAAAAGGCGTTCTCCCTCTCCTCCTTTGGCAGCAGTTCACTGAACCTCTTGTAGGCACTTTAAGAGGAAAGAAAAAGAGCGGCTCTGTGGAGCGAGCCGGCTGGGCACCGGCAGCGCTGCCCAGGGCGGGGTGGCCCATTCGCACAGCTCCTGCCAACTCTGCCAGGGCAGCGGGGTTGCCCGGGGGTCCCACAGCTGCTCCGGGACCAGGGAGAGGAGCCGGTCTGGCTGCTGCCCACCCCGGGCACCCTTCAGAAGGGTCACCGCTGGCCAGGGCGTCACCGGCAGCACCCGCGGACCTTCGCCCCATCACAGCCGGCTTGTAGGGAGTGGCACCGGCACCTCCCGGCTCAGCTGGGCGTCCCGGCGGAACCGGAGCCCCAGGGCAGGGCCGGAGCTCTCTGTGCCCCGCGGACCGGGCCGGCACCGGGGGCACGGGAGGCCAGGCTCCGCGCCTCCATCCCACCCCACTTACGGAATTCCGGTACTTACAGCAAGATCTCCTGCTTGCTCAGGAACGTCAGCTCCTGCGGGGAGAGCACTGGTCAGCGCCGGCAGCGCGGCCAAGGCCTGACCCAGGGCACCCCAGCCATGTTTCCTTGGCCTCTGGGCACCTTCCGGGGCCCCCGCTGCAGCCGGTGCCGGTGTCGGTACCTGGTACTCGCTCAGCAAGTCCCGGGGGATCAGGCTGGCCGAGCCGCCCATGGCGCCGCTTCCCCCCGCTCGTCACTCGCCCTCCGCCGCGGAACTGCCCGCCCCGGGCGGGGCAAACACACCCACAGCACAGCCAGCCCCGCCCGCCCGGCACACGCCGCGCTCCCGGCCCGGCGATCGCGGAGGTGACGGCCATGGCAGGAGGGGAGCCGGGCGAGCCGAACCCCGAGGAGTTCGTGTACGGCGAGGAGGACTTCGTGCTGCAGCCAGCCGGCTGGGGCGACCCGGACTCCGCGCCCTCCCGGTTCGACCGGATGCTGCTAGCGGGCTGGAGCGACCGTATGGAGCGAGGACTGTTCCGGTACCGGCTGGGACCGCTGCCCACCCGCGTCCTGCCCGGCGCCGTGCGCCTCGTGGCGCAGCTGAACGAGCAGCGCAGCGCGGAGCGCCGCCCGCCGCAGCCCGTCCGCAGCCTGCGGGACCCCTTCGACCCCGGCGCCTTCAACTTCACCCGGCTGCGCCCCGCCGAGCTGCTGTTCCGCCTGCGCCGCACCGGCGGCCCGGGGCCGCCGCCCGACGCGCTGCTGGTGGCCATCAACGCCAGCCCGCTGGAGCGGGGACACGTCCNGGCCGCGGGCTGCGGGTGCTGCTGTGGGCGCGCCGGCCCCTCTTCGGCCCCAAGGCGGGCGAGCCCTTCGCCGTGGCGTTGTGCGAGCTGGCAGGGCTGCTGCCGCTGCCCACCGAGCCGCTCTACCGGGACATCACCGAGGCGCAGGCCCTGAGCGCCATCCGCCAGCACCTGCTGCCCGAGCCCGAACTGCTGCACCTGGGCGGGGAGCTGGCGCGGCTGCTGGAGAACTGAACCGATGGCACGGGCAGCGGCTGCTGGAGGACTGAACCGATGGCACGGGCAGCGGCTGCTGGAGAACTGAACCGATGGCACGGGCAGCGGCTGCAGCGCTGACGGCTCCGGGACGGCAGGGGCCGCTGTGTGTGGAGGACACGGAAGTGACTGTCACGTGATCGCGCGAGGCCGCTCTGCCCGCCGTGCCCGCGTCTCTATGGTGCGGTCGCCATGGGAACGCGGCGGCCCCGGGAGCAGTGCGATGGCGGCGGAGGGCGGAGGCGGCGGGGGGAACGTGGGCCCGGGCCCACCCCCGGGAACCCCTCCGGGCGAGGAGGCGGCCGTCGCGGCGGCCCCCCCGGACCGTCCCGCTGCCCCCGCCGGACCCGAGCCGCGGAGGAAGNGCCCGGCGCGGCGCCTGCCGCAGCTGCTGACGGCCCCGGCGCTGCGCGGGGCGCTGGAGGCGGCGCTGCTCAGCGCCCACCCCGGATTCCGCGTGGGCTTCAACGGGCTGGGCGGCGGCGCCTCGGTGAACCACCTGCACCTGCACGGGCTCTACCTGGACCGCCCGCTGCCGCTGGAGGAGGCGCCGGCCGAGCCGCTGGGGCCGCGCCTGGGGCTGCTCCGCGCCGGACCGGCCCCCGCCTTCCTCTTCTTCGCGGCCGGCCCCGCGGCGCTGGAGCCGGTGTCGCGGGCCGTGTGCCGGGCGGCGGAGCACCTGGGCGCTGCCGGGCTGGCCTGCAACGTGCTGGCCACGCGGGGCGAGCCGCCGGCGGGGCCCGGGACCGGAGG
>VXBI01007748.1:267431-278578 GCA_013397375.1 Toxostoma redivivum | reverse complement strand
GGGACGGGCGCGGCCCGGGGGGAGCGGGTCCGCGCAGGCACCGCCCGGGACGCGGGTACGCGCAGGCACCGCCCGGGCTCCGTGCGCGCTCACGGCGCTGCCAGTCGCGAGCGCGCGGTGGCGCCGTTAGCCGCGCAGGACGCGGCGGCAGTCTCGCTCCCGATTGGCTGGAAGCGCCGAGGGCTCTGCACTACCATTGGTTGGGGGCGGCTTGGGGCGGGGCGGAAGCGCGGCCCGGATGGCGGTTATGGGCGGGGCCGCGGTGGCGCGGCAGCCAATCAGCGCGGCCGTGAGGGGAGTTCNGCAGCACCGGGGATCCCTGCCCGGCTGTTGCCTCGCCCTGTGCAGCCCCGTCCTCCCGGGCTCAGCCGCGGGTCTCTAGCGCTGGTCCCACTGCCCTGCCCGCTCTCCATTCCCACACCGTGCCTCTAACCACACCCGTGCTGCAGAGCCTCCTGGACATGATGGTGGCAGAGGAGGAAAGCCTGAAGGAGCGTCTCCTGAAGAGCATCGTCCTGTGTCGGAAAGAGCTGGACACCCTCTGCAGGGAGCTCCAGCTGGGCCCCTTTGAGGTGAGGCGTGGGATCCTGGGCTCCTTCTGTCAGCCGTGCTGCTGCCTGGCTGTCTCAAGAGGCCAGAGCTTAGAAGGCAAATATCTATGCAAAACTGCTTTTCCGGGTGCTTGATAGAGCCGAGGGCTTTGTAGCACTGGTAGGTGTTTGTGTAGTGTTCTCCAGCATCTTGTTTTGTGTGCTGCTGGTGTTTGTTCACGCACCTTCCTGGGGAACACCTTGCTCAGACCCAGGTCTGGTGGCCCGTCTTTGTATAAAAACCTAAAGCATGAGCCAGGTATGGGAACAGAGCTGATTTCTGGCCTCTTGCAGACAGAGGAGGAAAGTACCATCCTGCAGATGGAGAAAAACCTGCGCACGTGTGTGGAGGTGCTACAGAAGCAGAAGCGGGACCGGAAGCAGGAGCTGAAGGCTCTGCAGGAACAGGACCGAGCCCTTTGTGACATCCTGTGCACACCTCTGTTCAACATCGACCCCAACAGCGTGCCCAGCCTGGAGGACCTGGACCGCTACCGGCGCCATGTGGCCTCCCTCAACACCCTGAAGGTGAGCCTGGAGGGCGAGGGGGTCGCTGAGGTGGCCACAAGGGCCCCCTGATTCCTGACACTGCCCTCACCCCAGGAGCAAAGGCGGGAGGAATTTGTCAGCAACAAACGTCAGATCATTCTGCTCATGGAGGAGCTGGACCACACCCCGGACACCAGTTTTGAGCGGGACGTGGTGTGTGAGGATGAGAAGGTGTTCTGCCTGTCCAAGGACAACATTATGGCCCTCCAGCAACTGCTGCAGCAGGTATGTCGTGCTCTGAGGCAGTGCTGGGGGCTGCTGTGTGTGCTGGCAGCAGCTACCACCACGACATAAGAGCAGCCGCTAGGTTTTGGCAAGGCTGTGTGTTAGAACACCCTTCTCAGGGGGTTGGGGAGATCTCTTGTGCCAAGTGTGTGGCTTTGCAGGTGCAGCAGAGCCAAAGGCTGTGCTGATGCCCTGCTCCCTGTCCCTGCAGCTGGAAGCCCAGCGGGCCCTGAACGAGGCTGTGTGCACGGAGCTGCGCGCCAGGATCGTCGCGCTCTGGGAAAGGCTGCAGATCCCAGAGGAGGAGAGGGAGTCCTCGGCCGTGCACCTGTCTTGGTCCAGAGTCAAAACTAGGAGAGCTGTAAGAGCCCTGCTGTGCTCGTGGTGGGAGTGCTGGGGATCCAGGGGATCTCATGCTCCTGGTTGCTCAGTGAGGGGTGAGGGGAGCAGGCCAAATTCTGCCTTCGTGTGGGGAGGAGCTGGAGGTTGGTGCTGGCAGCTGCCTCATTCTAGAGAGCGGCTCATGCACAAGATGAACCCTGCTCTCTTCCTCCCTGACCTGTGCTCTGCTCCTGGGGCAGTTGCAGCAGGAAGTGGATCGTCTGGAGGAGCTGAAGCTGCAGAACATGAAATCCGTGATCCAAGCAATCCGGACAGAGCTGGCTGACTACTGGGATAAATGCTTCTACAGCCAGGAGCAGAGGGAAAACTTCAGCCCCTACTATGATGGTGGGTGCTGGCTGGCCAGGGAGTTTTGGGGTGGGATCCCAGGGGTTCCAGCCCCTGACCTGGCTGTTGTGCCCTTCCAGAGGATTACACAGAGACCCTGCTCGAGCTGCATGATGCTGAGGTGGGCAAGATGAAGATGTACTACGAAACACACAAAGATCTGTTTGAGGCTGTTCAGAAATGGGAGGAGAATTGGAAGCTGTTCCTGGAGCTGGAGGTATTGTCCAGGCAGCTGCATGCTGGGTCATGGGTCAGTGTGTATCTCTGCTCCTGGGAGGTCATGATGGGCCACTGAGGTGTTTGTGCAGGGCTGGCTCCTCTGGGGCCCTCACCATGTGAGGTTGAGGGGATTGGGTGGTGTGTTTGTGTCTCTCCTGACCACCCTTCTCCACCAGAGTAAAGCAGCTGACCCCAGTCGCTTCACCAATCGTGGAGGAAACCTTCTGAAGGAGGAGAAGCAGCGAGCAAAGCTGCAGAAGACACTGTCTAAGGTAGGTCCAGCCCTGGAGGACTGTGGTCCCACTGACAGAGGAAAAGGGATCCTTGGGTGTGGGGACACCTGTGTTCAGGGTAGCCCCTACACTGCCCTCATGTCCTGATCAGCTGCAGGAGGAGCTGGAGAGAAAGATCCAGGCCTGGGAGCAGGAGTTCAAGGGAGCTTTCCTGGTGAAGGGCCAGCAGTTCATGGAGTATGTGTCAGAGCAGTGGCAGCTCTACCGTCTGGAGAAGGAGAAGGAGAAGCAGGAGCGGGTGAGTACAGAGCTGAGCATGTTGGCTTCTGCCTGGGAGTGTCCCTGGCTCCTGCCTAAGAACACTGGCCTAGGGCTGTCACTGCTGGGCTCTGCCTGCTCATTCCCAGCTTGGAAGCAGCAGGCAGTGGGGCCGGTGCCCATTGCTGTCACATCCACATGTGCCAGGCCCCTTTCTGGCCCCGGCTGTGACACTTGGCTCGATCCCTGTGCATCTCTGAGGAAGTTCCTGCTATGTGGCTGTGCCAGGCTGTCAGCAAGGCAGTGCCCCTGGCAGTGTCACCCGGATGCAGCAGCTCTGTGGTGCTCAGGTGTGTAAGTGCAGGTGTCTCCCACAGCACCTGAAGAAGAGCCGTGAGATGGAGGCAGAGATGCTGTACGGCAGCGCCCCGCGCACGCCCATCAAACGGCGCATGCTCAGCCCCCACGCACCTGCCAAAGTAAGCAAGGTAAAATGTCCCTGCGGAGCAGGGTGCTGGGCTGGGCTCCTGCCCGCAGCTGAGCACAGCCTTGGGCTGGCCCCGGCCCCATGGGGAGGGGTGGGGAGGGGTCAGGGTGCTGCAGCCCTGTGGGACCATGTCCTGTGTGACGCATGCTCTGCTTTCTCCTCAGCTCCATGGCACCTTCAGTGCCAGCACCACACCCAACACCACGGTTCGCACGGCCTTTGGGGGACCCATCTCCCACTCGCCCACATCTCGGCTGCCGCCCTCTGGGAAGAAGGTGAGGGGCCTGGGGAGAGGGGCTGGGCTGGAAGGGACAGGTGAGCTGAGGTGGTGCAGCTCTTCTTCTTCCCATGGCTCGCTGCCTCCTCTGCTGAGCTCATGGGGAACAGAAGCCTCTATTTGTCTGCAGTCCACTCTGTGGGGCTACTACCATCCTGCTGGGGTGTTTCTGGGACCTGAGGGAGGAGGAGGAGGGTGCCAGAAAATCTAGTACACCTGTTCCTTAGTGCTGAACCTGCAGT
The DNA here is from genome assembly GCA_013397375.1 of Toxostoma redivivum. NCBI lineage: Eukaryota > Metazoa > Chordata > Aves > Passeriformes > Mimidae > Toxostoma > Toxostoma redivivum. The sequence continues at coordinate 274,769 of VXBI01007748.1, read as the reverse complement.
TTGGGGGAACCTTCAAAATGTCTGTGTGCTGCCAGACAGGGCCTGGGCATCCTTGTCTGGTGTGTGGCATCCCTGCCTATGGCAGGGGGGTGGAATGAGATGGGCTTTAAAGTCCCTTCCCACCCACATCATTGCTGGGCTCTGTGATTCTGTGCTGCTTCAGGGGCCAGAATTGGACCCCAGAGTGTGGAGAGCTCCCGGAGCCTGACCCTGCTGTGGCTCTGTGGAGCAATGGGCACTGAAGCAGCCACAGCTCCCCTGCCTGTGCTCAGCTCCTACATCCCGTAACTGTCGGCTGTCCCCGCAGTTTGGCCAGAGCCGGACGTCGATCCGCACGGCAGCGCAGCCCCCCCGAGCCCGGCTGAGGGAGCGGAACAAGGAGAACATGTCCCCCCTGAGCGGTGGGTGCACCCCCACAGCCCCTGCCCAGCGTAACCACAGCGTTAGTTCTGTTGCCAGCACCTATTCTGAGTTTGCGGTAATTCACCTCTTCTAACCCCACAGCACCTTTGCTCCCTCCTGTGTCCCCCCAGTGTCCCCACACAGCCACCTGTGTCCTCTCACGGGGTGGCTGCTCCTGCCCTTGCCTGTGACTCCCCATGGAGAACTGCAGTTGGGGGCAGAGGGGAGCAGCACTGGGGACAGACCAGCAGCCCCGAGGCCAGGCTGTGCTTGGACAGAGCCCTGAGCGTGGAGTGAGCAGAGGCTGGAGGGGGCTGCTTTTCTCCCTCAGGGTGGGGCACTTTGGACAGCCTCTGTCCTCCCATCAGAGATTTACCACTCTGTGATACTACCAAAAGTTTTTTACTCTTTATACATTGTAGTAAAGAAAGGCATTAATGTTCATTGGCTACAAGTTACATAGTAATTCCCATATTAATTTGTATTCTATCTCCTTTTAGCAGCCTGGCCTGCCTCTCTCTGTCCCCGCTGAACCCTGAGGCAGCAGCCCCCTCCCTTCCCTCATCCCCCTCTCTCATTTCTTGTTTCCACAGCGCGGACTTTCAAAGGCTTCCAGCTTTGAAGGCGCCTCTGATGTTCTCAACTCCACCACCAACAATGCCGCGTGATGAATTCCTGCTCCAGCAATGATGCAGCATCTCCTGCTCCAGGATAACCCTCCCCTCAGTTACTGCCTTAGAAATGTGCTTTTATTTAAAAAAAATTTCTAGGTGTTGTGAATAAAGTCCTTGTACAGCCCCTACCTCTGAGTCTGTGTGCAGGGGTTCCTGGAGCATTTTCACACAAATCCCAACCACAGCCCTGTGCAGTCCCTCACCCCAGGACAGCTTCATCGGAGCCAGATGTGCTAGAACATCTTGCACACACCAACACTGCAACCCTTATGGAAAGGTGAATTTAATAACCACATCCAACCTGTCCTAAGGTGTCCCTGGCCCTGATGCAGCTGCAGCCCCACTCCAGGGTGTGAATCAGGTCACTGTGGGCCAAACTCAGCCCCATCCTGTGCTGTGGGGGGCTGCCTGTCCTGGCCCTGAGGACAGAGTTGTCCTGGAGCTGGTCCTGCACAGCAGAGCAGAGCCTGGCCTCATCCCCCACCTGGCAGCACCCACGGGCTGTGGGTCGTGGGGCACTCACGGCTCCCGCACACGTACGTAGGTGGTCCAGGGCCCACACACCACCTCCTCCACCCGCAGCCCCTCGGCCACCAGGTGCTCCACGCGGCGTGCCTGGTCAGAGCTGACGTTGTTCCCGTGTCCCAGCTGTCCATATTTACCTGCAGACACACATTCGTGACATAACGTGGCCCTGGGGCCCCACAGGGCAATTGCTCCTGGTGTTTGTGGGGAGGGAACACAAGAGCCCCCAGCACAGATGGAGCTTGTACAGCGACAGAAGAGCCAAGGGCGAGAGAACAGGAATCAGAAGCTGCTCGTGGGGAGGTTGTACAGTCCCAAAGCAGAGGTGGCACTTACCCCAGCCCCAGGTGTAGAGCTCCCCGCCTCCTGCAACAGGGACAGCACCAGGTGAGCTCTGTCCCCTGCGGCCCTCTGCCTGCTCCTGGGGGCACTGCCCACCGGGTGCTGGTCAGCCCTGGCCCCTCTCAGTGCCCTTGTCCCCAGAGGCACTGCCCCCTGCCCAGCTGGACACTCACGTGTGACCACGGCCGTGTGTCGGGACCCACAGCTGACCGTGCTGACCTCCAGGTCCTGTGGCAGATCCAGCAGTGCTGGGAACGCCTGGATGGAGATGAATGCAGCGTCCTCAGCAGCCAGCTGCTCCTGGCAGGGTGTCAGATTGGTGCTCCCTGCAGAAGAGCCAACTCTCAGCTCCCAGGAGTGACTGGGTAACACCAGCACTGCTGGCAGGCTCAGACCATGCTGGCCCTGCCCTGAGCTGCTGGGCTGTGCAGGAACCTGGCCCAGCCTGCCCTCAGCCTGGCCAGCAGCAGCACTCACCATTGCCCGAGTCCTCAGCCTGTGCTCGCTCCTGTGCCAGGGCTTTGGAGGGCAGAGCCAGCTGCCCTGACTCGTTCCAGCCCCACACGTACAGATCTCCTGCCTCTGTGGGGTGGGGGCAAAACACATCAGGGAGAGCTCGGCCCTGAGCCCCACTTGCTGGCAGCACTGCTGCTCCAGGGACACCAACACCCCATATTCCCCAAGCCAGGTGCCACCAGGGCCCTGTGCTGCCACCAGCACCTCACCATCCCATCCCATCCCATCCCATCCCATCCCATCCCATTATCCCATCATCCCATCCCATCATCCCATCCCATCATCCCAGCCCTCACCGCTGACGCTGGCTGAATGCCACCCGCCCGCGGCCACCGCCCGCATGGGCACCCCGGCCAGCGCCTCCACCAGCCGCGGCTGCAGCTCCGACTCCAGCAGCCCGTGGCCCAGCTGCCCGTGCCTGCAGGGACACACAGGGACAGACAGACAGACAGACAGACAGAGACACACACAGCCCACTGCCTCCAGCTCCTGTGCCTCCTACCCACGGCCCCCACCAAGCCCTTCCTGCTGCTGCCAACCCAGCTCCAGGCTGGCAGAGCCTGAGCAGAGGAGGGAACAACCAGAGCTGAGCAGAAGAATCAACCCCTATCAGGAACAGGGAAAAGCCAAGTGACAGTGGGAGAGCGATGGCCTGCACCAGAGCACCCCAGTCACAGCCAGGGGTGGGTGGGCAGCAGCAGGACACAGCACCAGGGGCTCCAGCTCCAAAGATGGGGCAGAACAGGAGGAGATGGCAGGAGCTGCAGGGGTGAGAGGAGCAGCTCAGCTGCAGGGTGGAGCCTGTTGGGTCTGGGGAGCCTCAGTGTGACAGCTCAGGACATCAACAGCTGTGCTGGTGCACGGGAAATTCACATTGCACATGGAAATCTGCAGAGGGCTGAGAGCTGAGGGGCAGGGACGTGGCTCCGTGCACTCCCTGAGCAGAGGGCAATGGGGACCACAGACAGTGCTGAGAGAGGGCCAGGACCCGGCTGCCACCTGCACAGCTGGAGCACTGCACAGCTGGAACCCTGCACAGCTGGAGCACTGCACAGCTGGAGCACTGCACAGCTGGAACCCTGCACAGCTGGAACCCTGCACAGCTGGAGCACCGCACAGCTGGAGCACCGCACAGCTGGAACCCTGCACAGGTGGAGCACTGCACAGCTGGAGCCCTGCACAGATGGATCACTGCACAGCTGGAGCCCTGCACAGCTGGCACAGGCACGCCAGAGAGCATTCCCAGCTCTGCTGAATAACCAAACTCCAAAAAAGTTCCTTCTCTTTCGATAAGAAATAACAAACTAACAATCATTGTTTCAAACACTTTGCCATTTCTAAACAAGCCAGTCATGCCTTTTTCCATCAAAATGCACAAACACTTGTGTGAATGTTTCACATCTCTAAAAGTCAAACAAAAACCATTATTTACCCTAACTGCCAACTTGTACAACCTCCTGCTTCTACAAAAACTATCAACTTTTGTGTTTTGCACCACAAAAGTTGCAAAACCTACAACTATAACACCTATTTCATTTAATAACCTAAAATAAAAAGTTTGCTCGTGTTTCCACAGGTACAAAACCTAAATAAATTCCAACAAAAAATGCACAAAAGCACACTAACAATTCCACAAACAAAAAAACAAACATACAAACGTAAGCTGCACAAAAAACCTACAGCTCATGCCCAACATCCCCTACCCAACCTACAAAAACTACAGTCCTTATGTTTTATGCCAATGTTAAAACTATAAAAATCATTTATATAGTAAAACTCTATTAACAAAAGCGTGGTGTCTATCGCGTTAAAAAGCATCTCAAAATATCCAAATTTGCAAAATTAAGTATAAACAAAACAAGTCCCTAAAAATAAAAAAAAAAAGAAGTACCAAAAATTTTGCTCAAAAATTAAACAAAAACCATGAAAATGCCTTTTGCCAAAAGTAACTAAACAAAAACATAAAGTCAAATCGAACAATATATTTATACTTGTTAGTTTTGCTTACTTGCTTTTACAGTACAAATATGCCAACAGATCAACCAAAAACTAATATTTAAGTAGTTTTAGCCAAGTCAGCAAACTCAAACACCTTATATTTAACTAATCCAAGCCCAAACAAACCCTTTACAGCCTGCTGTTTAATCAGTGTAGCAGTGCCAACCAAAAAGTAGCCAATACCTAACCATAACAATTATTAACATGAAGTTGCCAACAAAACAAATCCCATAACCAATTAGTATCATTAAGCCCCTAATCTTCCTGAAGCACCCTTTGAACCTCAAAACTTAAAAATTCTTAGTTCTTTAACAATAAAATTTTGTACTAAGTTTCAATTACAATTAAATGTTACTCCCCATCATCCTGTGTACAAACCCTCAAATTTTAGTACAATTATACCGCTCCTATACCCCTAAAAGTAAAACTGCTAATCTTAATAAACTGCCACAACAATTACAAAAAATTTAACTCATTTATAAAAATAAAACCTAGCAAAGCATTCCCTCAAAAATTAAAAATAACCCATATAACATCAAACAACTCACTATAACCCCTACTGTTAAAAAAATCATTATAAAAAAACTATAACAATTTTAAACCCTGAAGCCCTACAAAACAAGTTACATCAAATTTATTTTTACCTCAACTTACCTCAGCTGTAACATTAAAACAATTAAATCAATTAAAATGTTAATTAAGCTACTACTTCCATTGCAATTATTATTGTAATGATAAATGTTAGTACCATTAAACATACCATATAAAACAAAATCACCATCAATTTTCTCTAATACATAAACTGTTATAAAAATTTTTTAAAAGTGTATCCTGTAAATTTGTCTAACCATTCAAAATCCATCCACAAACAGCTTCAAAAACTAAAAAATTAACTTAAAAAAAACTAAAAAAATTTTATTTAAAAATTTAAAATCAAGTTAAAATAAACTATAAATCCTCATTAAACAACCTGTTTAAAAAATAAAACTTTGCACTTTAACTAAAAAAGCTTTGCAAAATAGGTTTATATATATTAATTGTTAAAGTAACAATATTAATAATTGTACCTTGTGTTCTTCACTGTGTACAGCAAATAATAAATAAGACCATCAAAAAGTTTTTCAGTTCAAGGAAGAGGGGGAGATGTGAGAAATGGATTTGTAAAGGATTCTCAAAGTCTTGTACATCTGTATGCAAACTGTGAGATAAGGAGTGCTGACTTAGAAAGGACATGGAATAGGGAAAACATTGCTGAGAGAGAGAGACTGAACTAGAAACAAGTTTCAAACGATGGCCTTGCAAAAAGATCAGATATTTTGGAGAATTAGACCTGTGAAAGATGCATTGTGGCAAGACCACGTGGGATAAAATAACAGGTGAGTGGTGTTAGAAGTATTAGCATCATTGTGTAGCAAAAGCTAATAAGCTAAAATAACATTTATAAGGTATTGAAACCAAGAAATAAGTTGGCTTCTGATAGAATGGCGCAGTTTTACATCTCTTATGTCTCACCCTTCAGTGAGACTGATAATGAAATAAAATCTTTTAAAAACACCTCTCAGCTACCCCATCTCTGCAAAGCTGAGATTTTCCAACACTCAAGTACATATCCCCAAGTGTAGAAACCCTTCCTCTGAAGGGAAGGCAAGAAAAACCAAATAATGCAGTGTGTGCAAAGCACTGAGTGCTGTTTGCCACGAGCTGCTTGCTCCAGGGACTGGGCAGTGAAACCCTCCCGAGCCAGGAGCAGCAGGCAGGGCACCGGGCCAGGGCTCGCAGCTCTGGGACACTGACTGATGATTATTGCTGGGTTTGTGTTCCATGAACAGCAAGGAGGAACACAGCAACCCTGCCACTCTGAGAACAAGCAGCTCCTGTGGCTGGGCTTGCCAGCACCTTCTGGAAAAACCTGACTGGGGCAGCAAATACACAGACAGCCCCCTAATGAACAATGTGATAATAAACTGAGCCGTGCCACCAGCTGTTAAATGCACCCGGGTTCAGCTGCTGGCAGGTGACACAGGGCACTGGGGCTGGAGACATTTCCCAAGGGTTTCCTCCCCTCCCACAGGCTGTAGCAGAGGGACCTGGCACTGAACTGTCACTGACTGATGGAATCAATCTCCGGTCCAGAAACACAAGAGCTTTGCTGCCAAAGTGTGTGGCGAACTTGTGTGGCAAGTTATAGAGGAGCAGGGACAGAGTAGGGACCTTGATGTCATACAGAGACCCAAGTGCCCTCGGAGACGGCCCTGAGGGAGCCAAAAGTCAGAGCAGAGGCCAGAACCAGTAGCCAGAGAGCCAGCACCTCGAGAAGACACATGGGGCCAGCAAGGGTGGACTCAGTGGGAAAAGGGGCACGGCCAGGCCAGTGCTCCCCCAGAGAAGCCACGAGCTGGGATGCTGTGCCGAGGGGACCTGGCTCAGGTGAGAGACAGATCCCACCTGCATGTGGGTGAGCACTGGGGTGCAGCTGGTGCCCCAATACTTCTCTCAGCTGTAACCTCGTATCATTCCCAAGTCCACGCCCGCGGCAAAGTCAGGGGGCACACCCTGGTCCCAGGCAGCGTGTGCAGGCTAAGGGGGGCTCAGCCCCTGAGGAGACCCCAATTCCGACATCCTCTCACCTGCACTCCCCCCGAAGACTCCCCATACCCCCCACATCGCTTCTGCACTCTAGCATCCCCATCATTCTCTCTGCATCCCACCAGCACAGCGTTTGTCCTGGAGCTCCCGAACGCCCACCCGCTGCCGCCCCTCTCCCGCAGCCCTGTGTCCCCACAGCTCCTGCTCACCTGCCGCCGCCCCAGGTGAACACCTCCCCGGCGGTGCCCAGCGCCAGGACGTGCTCCTTTCCCAGCACCAGCCGCTGGGCCCGCAC
>VXBI01007748.1:249714-266726 GCA_013397375.1 Toxostoma redivivum | reverse complement strand
CGGACGGGCGGGCGGACAGACGGACGGAGGCCGGGCCGTGTCCAAGAGTAGCTTTAGTGTTACCGGGGGAGCCTGGCTCCGCCGCGCCGGGCCCGCCCCGGCTCGGCCCTCCCGGCTAAGGCAGACGGTGGCAAAGGCAGCGGCAAGCCCTGTCCTCCCCCTCGCCCCGGGGCAGCGGGCGGGCGCGGCCGGGGGCGGCGTGGCCCCAGCCCCGGGCAGTGCTGAGCCAGCTCCGCAAAGTGCAGCCAGACCCCGCAGGGCCGCCCTGAGAGCAGCGAGTGAGCACCGGCCTCGGCAGCGTGTGCAGTCTGTGTGCGAGCCCCGTGAGCCTCAGGCGTGCTCAGGATTGGGCTTGATGAGGCCGTAAGCCACTGCGTGTGCCAGGCTCTCCTGGGCAGCCTGGGCTACCCGCGGCTTGTCCTTGTCCTTGGCAAGCACGGAGAGGATCTCCAACATCTCGCTGGCGATGAGCTGCTCGGCCACCTCCCGAGCAGCTGCCATCATGTTCATCACCACCACGGCGCCCCGGTGCTGCAGCTCCACGCTGGGGCTCAGCAGCAGGGCCTGCAGGATCTCCAGCCAGTGCACCGTCTGCAGAGGAATGGGGCCAACATCATCACAGACCCCAAGGGAAGGGTCCCAGCTCCCCCCCTGCAGCCCCATCTGAGAGTCAGGCCCAAGTCAGGAGAGATTGCCTTGTTTTCTGGGGTCAGACCACTGTGGGAAGGGAATATGGGACACAGGGTGCTGTCCCACGGTCCTGGGTGACCCCAGCCCCCCCTGGGCACTCACCACCTGGGGAATCCGCTTGCAGATGGGGGGATGCAGGGCAGTCAGCATGGCCAGGGTCCCCGAGGCTGCCCGCCGCAGCTTCTCATCCTCCTCCCCACTGTACAGGACCATCAGCTTCAGCCGGTCGCTGCCCTCAGCCAGGAACATCTCCTGCACCTGCACAGGGGAAAGAGGAGGGACTGGGTGGGGGTGTGGTGGTCTGGCAGCCCAGCACAGACCCCAGCCCATCCCGGCCTTCACCTCCTTGCTCATGGCCATGTTGCACATGCACTCAGTTGCGGCTAGCCGGATCAGCTCGTGCTCCTCAAACATGTACCCCTCAATCATGGGCACAGCCCGCTCTTTCAGGATCTTCTGCCTGGGAGGCAAGAGGGCAGTGAGCACTCCCTGCCCAGGGCAGCCTGCCAGGCTCAAGGGGACAGCCAGCCCCTCTCTTCCCCAGTCCCTACCGCAGCCTCTCGCTGATGCCAGCCAGGTTGGTCAAGGCCATCAGCCCCTCAAAGTTCTCCAGGCCTGTACGCTGCAGGTGCAGGAGGCTGACCAGGGGCCGCACCACCTCATAGATCTGTGGAGACAGAACACGTGGTGGGACTGAGTCAATGCCCACTGCTGCTCCCACAAGAGCCCCTGCCTGGCAGGCCCAATCCCAGCACTCACCCGCTCCCCAGGGAACGCCATCTCCGGGTTGGAGGTGATGGTGATCTTTGCTAGGGCCTGCGCTGCCTTGGTCTGCCCCACCTCAGTGCCCTCCAGGGACAGTGGGATCAGAGCCTGAGGGCAGAAACAGCAGCTTGTCCTGCAGCCAAGGCCACAGCACCCAGGGCAGCCACAGCTTCCCCCAGCTTCATGTCCAAGGGAGCTAGGGCAGCCCCTCTAAACTACAGAGCCCAAGCTCCCCCAAGCCCCAGCACCGCCCAGAGCAGCGAGGTCCATGCTCTCACCTTGCCTCCTCCCTGAGCAACCACACCACCCCGGTCTTCTGCCTCCTCCACCAGCGCCAGGAACACTCTAGGGACCAAGTGGGACTAGTTGCAGCACTTGGATAGTCACGGTGGGCCCAGGCTCCTGGACAGCCCCCCTGTCCAGGAGCTGGCCTTCACCACAGGCACAGAAGTTCACCAGCAGGATGCCAGCAGCCTGGGAACCCAGCTCCCTCCTGTCCCTGGCACACACCTGGAGATCAGCTCCCGACAGGAGCTGGTGAGCGCCGGGTTCTCGCTCTTCACCATGCAGGCCAGAGCTGACACCACGCCAGCCGTCAGCAGCTTCCGCACCCGCCGCTTCACAAACTCGGGCTTGTCCTGTCCCACAGCAGGGTCACACTTGGCTCAGGAGCACCAGCTGTCTGGTGGGGTGCCTGACCCCACCGCTGGGGGTCTCAAGGACATCCTGTCCACAGCGGGGACCCCAGGCTCTGTCCCACCCACGCACTCTCCACCCAAGCACAGCCATGCCCTGCTCACCTTGGGGTGCTGCTCTGGGATGTGCTGCTTGGCATACTTGGCCAGCTCCAGCATCTGTGGGTCTGGCTCCTCATGGTCATAGCTGTTGGTGCAGTTCACCAGCGTGGAGGCAACAGCATAGAGCACACTCCTGTCCTCTGACTGTGGCGACAGTGGGCATCTGTCACACTCACAGCAGAGAGGAGCAGCCAGGACTGGAGCTCACCCAGCTTCTCTCACACGCCCCACCCCAGAGCATGAGCCCCACACCCATGCCAGCACATTCCCCTGGTACCAGGGTGCCCACCCCACAGCTCTTGGTATGCACCTTGGCCAGCTGGAACATGGCCTGCATCGCTGCCTTGTCCTCCACAAACTCCTCCTTGACATCTGCATCGAAGGTGAGGTAGGCCAGGCCCTCTACAGCCCAGCGCCGCGTGCCCGCGTCGATTGCCTCGTTGCAGAGCCACCTGGGAGAGTGGAAGAGCCACCTGAGCCTGGCTGTGAACAGCCCAGCTGCAGGGAGCCCAGCTGGGGGGCACCCTGCCCACCCCCCATGCCTGGCCCCGCTCACTTGCGGCACTGCTTGGCCAGCTTCATGGTGGATCCCTCGGCAAACTGCTTCATGCTGAAGTCCGTGCCACCAGCAGATCCCAGCTTGCAGAGCCCCTGCAGCCAGGAACAGTGTGGGAGCAGGAATGGATGTGTCTCCTGGACCCCCAGCAGGGGGGAGCAGTGCAGTGCCCAGTGGTCCCGCACCCCCAGCCCGCCCCAGGGCTCAGCCCTGCCCTGCTGTCCCGCCCTGCTCACCACGAGCGCGCGGATGCGGATGCTGTCCCTCTCGCTGTGCTTGTAGATCTCCTTGAGCAGGTTGACGCCGTTGGCCGTGATGAAGGAGGCGCGCTTGGCCTTGTCGGCCGCGTGGATCAGCGCCTCCACCGCTACCAGCTGGTGGGCCTCACACACAGAGGCACAGAGGGACAGCACGCTGTCCATGATCCCCTCCAGCTCTAGCACCCTGTTCCCTGCATCTGAGGGACCCTGCAGCAGGCACGACACTGTCTGAATGGCCCGCAGCTTTCCTGGCAGCTCATGCCCCTCGAACCAGCTCCTTCAGGGAAAGACCACCAGAAAGGGTCAGGATGATCTGTCTGCTTCTTCCTGCCCCACCTGCTGAACCTCCCCCACAGCAGGTCCCCAGTGGGTCTGCAGTCAGCTTTAGCACTCCCGAGCTGCGACAAAACTGCTGCCACCCCCAGGATACCCTGGCTCACCTCACATAGTCCTCGCACAGATGGTGGAAGTTTTCCCTCTCAGCATCACACTTCAGGTCCTCATACAGTTTGCTCAGCAGAACAGAGGTGCTCATCCGGGTGTTCTCTGTCACAGGCAGGCTACCCAAGCTGCCACACACTGTGCTGCCCACCTCCAGGATCTTCTTCAGGCCTGGGGAATGTCAGACAGCCCAGTGAGGGGCACAGTGGCATGTGCACACCTGGGGCAGAGGAGCACAATGCCCCAGCAGGACATTGCTAGCCATTCCACTAACCCTGGTCAATCACCCAGAGGCTCAGGCTGTTGTTGGTCTCCTTTGGTGACTTCCTGGGCACCACCTTGATGAGCAGGTTGAGAGCGTTGTCACGGCCGTGTGCTGAGGCCCCTTCCAGCACTAGCAGCTCCAGGAGGTGCTTGATCAGAAGTTTCAGGTCCCTGGAGGAATCTTCCAAAAAAGACAGTGCCCAGCAGTCATCACCCTGGGCATGGCCTCACCCCCACTGTGGTACAGCTGGCAGAGATGCTGCCATGACCAGGGGCTTCTGCCTCCTGTTAACCCTGGATCAGGGCCCAGCCTTGCAGCTTTGCTCGGCAGTGACAGGGCAGCAGCAAAAAAACCCCGTGGCATCTCTGCACCTATCTGGGGCTCTCCCCATAAAGCAGCCAGCCAGGGCAGCCCACACTCACCCAGCACCAATGCATCCTCCTTCCCACGGAAGTCTTTCTGCAGCCCCTCCTTCAGGGAATCGAACACCACGTGCAGCAGGTTGCAGGCAGCCAGGGACACCTGCTGATGCTCCACACCCAGCACTGCTGCGAGACGGGGTGCCCCCAGTTCCGCCAAGATGGCTGTGGTCTGCAGGTACAAGCACACCTGTGTCTTCCAGAGGCCCTGGGGAAGCCTTGGCGTTTCCCAGCCCCTTATCAGCATGGTTTCCTCTCACAAGTTCAGGCCTGGCAGGTAACAGCTCACAGCTCCCCTGTCTGACACTCTGCAGCCTCCCCAGCACGGCTTTCCCCTGGGCCCAGCCGTGGGCTATGGTGGCACCTACACGAGAGCGGTGGCCGGAGCACAGCCCCACCAGCGTGCGCAGGGCTGCCAGCATCAGGTCAGCCTTGGCCGTGTCCAGCAGCTGCATCAGCAGCCGCACGCCGTCACTCTGGAAGATCTTCTCTGCTCCAGCCTCTTCTCGTGCCAGCACGATCAAGTTCTGAGCAGCCTGGGGAAGGAGAGTTCTGTCTGGGTCACAGCTGCACACTGCACAAGGAACTGCTGGCAGCTGCAGGCACCCACCCTCCACCCTTTGCCCCTGCATGGGGCAAGCCCAGCCTGCCCAGGCAGCACCAGCTGGCCCAGGAGCAACAATCCTCCCCTCCTCTCCTCCCAGCCACAGCCCCACTGCACCCCCCTCCCTGAGCTCAGACTTTCTGCTTCTTGTCCGCATCCTTTTCATCAAGATCCAGCAAGATCTGGAACATCTGCTCTACTTTCGAGTCCATGCAGGACATGGCCTTCATCTGCAACAGAGCAGAGAGAGCGGCTCAGTCCTCCCCCGCTTCTCCTGCCACCCACGGCCACAGCGGGGCCAGCAGCCCCCCACGCCCCCCTCCTGACCTTCTCGTGCATGCTGCTGCCCAGGGCACGCAGGGCCTCCTGGAAGGCCTTGTTCCTGGGCTCCAGGCTGACGCAGCGCTGCAGGTCACTGACGGCCTGGTCCAGGCGGCCCAGCCGCTGCAGGGCCTGGCTGCGGCGGAACAGCGCCTTCACATCCCGGCCGTCAGCTTCGATGGCTGCGCACAAGGGGGGCTATGGCAGAGCCCACGGCCTGCCCGGGCCTGCCCCGATGGGCAGCTCGGAGCCTGGTCCCCCCCTGCCCCCACTGACAGTACCTTTAGTCGCATCAGCCTCTGCCTTGATGTAATCCTCCTGTGGAGAGACAGGAGAGGGACATGCCTGAGCACTGCCGGCACAAGCCCCACGCAGCCCACACACCTAGCTCTGGGGACTGGGACAAGACGGGAGCAGCATCACTGGAGACAGTGAGCCACCACAGTGGGACACGCTCTTTCCCAGAATACAATCCTCAGTCCCCAGTGCTTTTCAGGCACTTCTGGTCTACTCAAGCCCCTAAAGTTCCTCGTGTTCACCCCCTGCCCCAGACACAGATACCCTGCGAGAGATCAGAGACGCCGTGACTGCTCGGGAACAGCCCCAGCCAGCCGGGCAGGTTCCTGCCGTGACGCACCCGCCCAGCACTCACCAGCTTCAGGTAACACGCGGCCCGGTTGCGGTGCAGCACGGCGCGCTCCGATGCCGCGTCGCTCAGGCTCAAAGCCTCCGTGTAGGCAGCGAGGGCGGCTCCGTGATCCCCCGCCTGGAACAGCGCGTTACCCCGCGCCCGAAGCTGCTCCGCCGTCACCTGCCGATGGGCACCGGTGGGACACAGCCCTGGGCTCCGCACGGGCGGCTGCCCGCGGATGGACCCAGGACAGGGAGCCCTGGGACAGGGAGCCCCGGGACAGGGAGCCCCGGGACAGGGAGCCCCGGGACAAGGAGCCGCCCGCCCCGGTCCCGCCCGTCTCTGCTCACCGGCNGGCCGCGGCCGGCCCTCAGCAGCCCCGGCTGGGCCGTGTCAGTCTGGGGGCACCGTGGGAAGGCCGGGTGCTGGCCCGGTGCCGCCGCGGGGGTCTGCGGGCCAGGCGGCAGGCACAGGGCAGCAGGCGGCGGAGGTGGCACCGTCGGGGCCGGTAGAAGTGGCAGAGGGCGATGGCCATAAGCAGGAGGACAAGGAGGCCGTAGAGCCCCCCCAANCGAGGGCGGCTCCGTGATCCCCCGCCTGGAACAGCGCGTTACCCCGCGCCCGAAGCTGCTCCGCCGTCACCTGCCGATGGGCACCGGTGGGACACAGCCCTGGGCTCCGCACGGGCGGCTGCCCGCGGATGGCCCCAGGACAGGGAGCCCTGGGACAGGGAGCCCCGGGACAGGGAGCCCCGGGACAGGGAGCCCCGGGACAAGGAGCCGCCCGCCCCGGTCCCGCCCGTCTCTGCTCACCGGCTCCTCCATCGCGCCGCGCCCGTGACGTCACCGCCGAGCGCCTGGGGAACGCGGACACCGCCTCCCTTGTCACGTGACGGGGCGCACCCGGAAGCGGGCGGGGCCCAGCCTGCAGCGCCGCCTTGCGGCCCGGCGGTGCCAGCACCGGCCGCGGGCGGCCTCGTGTGTCCCCGCGTCCCCCCACAGCTCCCCCGCGCCCCATGCACCCGTGGAGCGAGTGTCCCCCCCGTGCTGCACCCCAGNCGGCGGAGGTGGCACCGTCGGGTCCGGTAGAAGTGGCAGAGGTCGATGGCCATAAGCAGGAGGACAAGGAGGCCGTAGAGCCCCACGAAAGGCAGGGCCAGCGGGTTCCTGCGGGGTGGGGCGCTTCAGAAGGGGGCAGCCGTGACCCTCCCAAGGCACAGTGGTACCGGCAGGGCCACCCAGGGCCCGCTGTGGGCCCCAAAGGACAGCACAGCCCCTGCCCCAGCAACCACGAGAAGGCCCTGGGGGTGTGCCTGGAGCCCCACGGCCCCCATCCTCAGCAGCATCGCCGGTGGCGGCCCTGCTCACCGGAGTAGACCAGGGCTTGCCAGGCTGGAGAGGTTCACTCCAGTGAGGGCTTCCAGGGCCAGCTGAGAGCAGCAGGACTTGAGAGCGTCCAGGCTGGGCCGGCAGCAGTAGCGGTGGCCCGGGGGGTCGGTCAGCCGCGGGCAGTAGAAGCCGGAGTGGGAGAGGCCATCAGGGCCCACGTAGCCCTCACAGAGGTGCAGGTTCTGCACCACGGCTGCAGCGGGGAGCAGGGCATTGCAGAGAACAAGTCCCCACTGCAGGGATCACAGAAACTGTGCAGTGCCTGTAGGACAGGCTGCCAGCTCCAGCGAGATGGTCTTTGCCATGATGCAGCAGTGCCAGCAGGGCTGGGCTGGCCTGGGCTGAGGGCTCACCAGTCCTAATGTGGCACAGGGGGCCCCGGCTCAGCCCGCAGAGTGGGCTACACCCCACGAGGCAGCACTGGCCAAGCAGAGCTCCCCTGGCACTGCCATCTGGCAGGCATGGCCCTGTGCATGCCGTGACCTCTAGTGCTCACCAAGGCCTCAGCAAGGGCAAACATGGGCAAGGGAGATGGAGGCAGAGAGGAGGGAAAAGCCCCCAGGACATCAGGCCAGCCCCCATCCCCCACACTGATCCTCCTCCCTATTCCTCATCAGGGAATACTGGGACAGCACTCAGACCCCACAGATGTGCTGCAGCGGGAGTAACCCCAGCAGCACCACACCTGGGCCACCATCCCCACCACGGGCCGCCACCTCTCACTGCAGACCCCTGCCTCCCAGCACAGACCCCCCTACCTCCATTCTGGGCTTCAGGGGACAAGCCTCAAGGGCCAAGGCCCCATCAGAGATGGGTTCTCAGAGGACAGGAGGGGCAGGAATGGGGCTGTACCTGTCCCAAGGATGCTGGGGAACAGAGACGTGGTAAGGAGCAGCTGGAGCAGGTGCCCATTCAGCATCTTCCCGGCCAGCCCTGGGCAGAGGCAGTTCTGGCTCCAGCGGAGGCAGAAACCACAGCCCCTCCTGCTCCCGCCTCCATCGCAGCCTCCAGCAAGAGCTGCTCAGAGCCATTAGAGCCTCCTGCACTCGCTCTGTCCACAGGGACCGGCGTGGAGGCGGGAGCATCACTAATGAGCTTCTGGGGCCAGCAGGAGGATGCCAGGCTCCTTTCCCAGCTGGATGCAAGGCACCAACTGCCCCATCCAGGGCCCCAGTTGGGCACCTGCGCCTATCCTGGGAGTCCCTGAAAGGGCAATGGACCAGGCCAGGGCATAGGGCAAAAGCACTGTGAGGTGCTGAGCTTCCAGGGGCCAAGCCCACGGGATGTGGATGTGCTGGGGGTCATGCAGGAATCGTGGAATCATGGAATAATTTAGGTTGGAAAAGACCTCTAAGCTCATCCAGTCCAACCCAACCAAGCCAGAGCTGAGGCAGTTCCCCACCTGACCCCGTCCTCCCCAATGCCCTCTCTGCTGGCACCCTGGGCAGTAAGTAGCCCCAGGGGGGGCTAGGAAGCATGGCATGTGGTTCCCACAGCAGCCAGGAGGATGCTCTGGTGACATGGTGTAATTAGGTGCGACTCAGCCACCGCAGCTCCAGCAGAGTGGACTGCCATGCTCACACTGAAAAGGGGCTAGAGGCTCTGGTTTTGGGGGAGGCATTCCCACGCTTCACCCAGACATTGCTGCCCACACAAGGAATTGACTCTCATCCCCCTGGCTCCTACCCAGCACCAGGCACTGCCTGCCCCCAAGCACAGCTGGGCCTGGCCATGCCACCAGCCTCTCACAGGTGCCTGGGGCTCCTGGCCAGATCTGCAAGCTGGCCCCCGCTTGCCTCGGAGTGCTGCCCTGTCTCCCCACAGTGCAGCACTCCCACACCCCTGAGTGAGAGCCACAAACCACACACAGACCAGGGCCCTTGGAAACAGCCTTGTGTTTCCTATGAGCCCCAGGAGAGCTCAGTCCCAAGTCCACAGCATTTCCTCAGGCAGCTGCCCAACACCACCCGTGCTCCTGGCCTCCCTTTGCTGCCTCGCCAGTGGGGGAGACCTGCATGGGCCCCTGCCCCAGCCATCAGGGTGGCCACATTCCCGGGCAGCCTGTGAATGTGACAGGGCAGCAGTGTCTGTCCCACCAGCAGCAGCAGAGCCCACCCTGCTGCCCTCCCCAGCCATGCTCAGCCCAGCCCTGCCACAGCAGTTCATTCCAAAATCTGAGAACATGGAACTAATAAATTAGAAAGTGGCAGCAGCAGCCTCAGCCAGTCTGGCCCCTCCTGCCCGCCACAGTACTGCTGGCCCCGCTCCACTGCTGCACTGGTGCTGCTCCTGTGCTGTCCAGCCACTCCACTCCTGTCCTGCTCGACACTACCCCAGGCGGATGCGGAACGTGGCAATTTCCATGGGGTCCAGGTGGATGTTGGTGCTGTTGGAGGCTGTGCCCAGCGGGTACATGAGCGTCAGTGAGGTGGGCTGCAGGGAGCCCAGCTCCAGCCCGTGGAACAGGCCTCCCAGAGACAGCTGGGGATAGAGGAGGAAGAAAAGGAGAGGCCCAGGTGAGGATGTGATGCCTGGGACAGCACTCTGCCCAGGACAGCTTGATACATGCCATGACTGCCATGCTGAGGTCCCAGCCCAGCTCTGACCCAGTGGAGGTGTGGGAGGAACCAGGCCCTACCTTGCCCTGGCTGGTGGTGCAGTTGAAGCCCAGGTTCTTGGCCTCCAGGCTGCAGTCAAAGCCTTTGCGGTGCAGGATCAGTGCTGCCTCAGCTGATGGTAGTGAATCATCCTGCAGGGAACTGGAGTGTGAGGCACAACACTGGGGACAGGGGAAAGACCCCCACCAGAGTCCCACCGCCCCTGGACTGTAGCTCACCTCTGCCTGCAGTGTCCGCAGGTTGAGGATGTGGAAGTCACAAGGAAGGGTGGTGGCAAGGGGCACAAAGGAGCGCAGGGCTGGCAGGGCCGGCTTTTCCAGCGCCACTGGCATGACCAAGGCCTCAGCATTCAGGTGCACGGAGGTGATGTGGCTCAGCAGGGATGGGAAGCTGATGGGGCGCTCATCCTGCACCTGCCAAGCAGCACATGCGTCAAGTATGGGCCCAGGAAGCCAGGCAGAGCCTGGGCAAGGCCCACAGAACCCCTCTTCCAGCAGTGCCTCAAGACCAGGCACCTGCCAGCACAGTGCACACAGAGCTGCCCCTGCCCAGCACCCAAACACGACCCCGGCTAGCTGATGGTCAGGCTACAGACCTGCTACAAGCCTGGCTAGACTAGTGGCTAGCAGCTAGTGCACAAGACAGGGAGAGACAGCAGGGCCAGGCTGGCCATTACCTCGGGGCTGCCAGTCCTGGTGCCAGAGAAGCTCAAGGCTTTAAACATGGAGACCAGTTTGGAAAAGAAGCCGGAGCTCTGAGTGGGTGGCACAGCACATGCAGAGGGCAGCGAGGGGATGGGACAAGAACACTGTGATTATGAGGGCAATGTGGCTCCACAGGGACAGACCCCGCTGCACGTCCTGCCTTCCCCATGCTCCCTGCTCCAGGCCCATCCCTGCCCAGTGCCTGCACAATGGGACAAGAAGGGAGAGGACACTGCATCCCATCACACGTGTGGCTTGCACGTGTGATGCAAATGCCTCCGCCCTGCTCCGTCCCAAGGCAGGGCTGGGCTCTCCTGTCACAGCCAGCACCTTGTTGGCAGTGCTGCGGCGCTCCAGGAGCAGCCGGAACCGGTTGCAGGTGCGCTTGTTGTCCTTCAGCCCCTGGCCCAGGCCCCGGTTGTCATCCTGCATGAGGCGCCGGTCCAGGATCACCTCCAGCTGGCCTGTGGAGAGTGAGTCCCAGCAGCGCAGGCTTTACCAGGCACCAGCCACACCCCACAGGACACAGCCCCCAGAGGCAGCAGCAGGGCACCCTGTCCAGCCTGCAGCACCCTCCTCCCCTGCTTCCCTTGGGGAGGACAGCCCTAGCTCCACAGCAGGTCCCCAAGGCACAGCCCCCAGCTCACCACTGCGCATGCTGGAGACTCCCAGGGCTTGGGCTGTGAGCAGTGTCAGGCGGCTCTGCGTGTCCTGGATGTAGGCCATGGCAGGCATCGGGTAGAAGTTGGCCTGTAGTGGCAGTTTCCGCTGGTACCTGCGGGGCTGGATCTGCCAAGGGACAGAGATCAGTGGCCAGAGGTGGCTCCCACAGTGCCTAGTGCCAGAGCACTGTCCCCATGTGGGCAGCTGCTGTCCCTCCCCAGGCTGCTGCATACCTGGAAACCATTGAGGTCTGTGAAGAAGGTGTCATCACTCTCAATGTCAGTGCTGAAGCGCAGGGCCAGCTCCTTGTTGATGTGGTCACGGATGTCCACCAGGCAGGACACATCCAGGGACAGGCCCTCCACCCCTGTGGGTAGGCAGTGAGGGGCTGAGCCCACTGGGCAGCATCGCCCAGTTCTCTGGGTCAGCAACACCTGGCACAGCCTCAAGATCTCACCTGGCACATTGTACAGCCGCACCACGGTCTGGACATGCTGGTAGGAGCTGGAAACCTCTGAGAAGAGGGGTCCCTCCATCACCCGCACCACTGGGGGGTCCCTGGGAGTGTAGGGCTGGGGGGAGGGATAGCTGTGCTGAGGCTGCTGCCTGAGGACAGTCCTGCAGCACAGCTGTCAGCTGGCTTCCAGGGGTGGACCCTGTACCTTGGCCTCGCCATCAGGCAGGAAGAGATAGGCCCCACTTTTGTCCTTGGAGGTCCTGGTGCCATAGACGAGAAATTCGCTGCTCACCCTGTGCACCTGCTGCTCCCCAGCCTGGCGCAGGCTCTGCGGGTGTGGGCCAGCACAGCAGTAAGAAGCAGTGGGATGTACCCCTCTCCTCCTCCCCACGCCCTGTCAGAGCCCTGCCCTCACCTGCAGCAGGCCCGTGCGCCCCAAGAAGCAGGCCTGCAGGTGCTGGTTCTCCAGGCAGAAGTCGTCAGCAGCGGCCGGGAAGACGTGCAGGGGCACAGCCTCGGGCTTGCGCACGGGCACGTCCCGGCCATGCAGGTACAGGCGCGTGGAGGCCCTTGGCGTGCCGTGGCCATCCAAGGACTTGTGCAGCTGCAGCACACGCAGCCCCAGCGCGGGCAGGCGGGCCAGGACAGACACCTGCAGGCAGCATGGAGACCTGAGCCAGCCCCCCGCGTCTGGGGAATGGCTGGGGGTCAGTGGGGCAAGGACCCTGCTCGGCACTGTGGGGCCTCTGCTGAAGAGGGACATGCACAGGGACCTGGGGGATCGACAGCTGTGGGATCTTGTGTGGTGGGGCAGGGGTAGAGCAGGGCTGCTGGTGTGTCCTGGTAGTGTGCAGGATGGGAGGCTGGCACACATGGGCTGTGGGGCACCCCATACCTGGTAGACATCGGGCACCATATCAGTGGCAGAGTTCCATACTGCACTGAGCTGGGAGGGCAGGGGCTGCCCCTCCTCGGAGAGCACACGCACGTGCGGGGTATCCACCAGCACCGGCACCACGCTCAGGCGCTCCTGCTCCAGCGGGTTGAACACCACCAGGAACCTGTGGGGGTAACACAGGGATGGCATCCCAGTCTCACAGCATCCCTGATGTCCCACACCCCACACTCCCCACAGATCCACTGCACCTACCCACAGCTTCACACCTCCTCACTGCCTCCCCACAGTCCCATAAGGCCCCAGAGAAAGGCAGGAGGCCTTACCGAGGTGAGGTGTCCAGTTTGATCACTGTCCTCTCTGGGAGAGAGTCCTGGCTGGAGCGTGTCTCATCCTGGGGAGGAGGAGTAAAGGGTAGGGGTGTGCCCAACCACCCTGCCAGCTGGGGCCCTTTTCCCGGCCTCTGCAGCACAGAATTGCTCCCGGGGTTATGGGGACAGTGTGCCAGAGTGCGGGGAGCCAGGGGCTGGTGCTGCTCACCATGTCAAGGAACGGTGCAGCCGGGTTGTGGTGGTATGTGTCCTTGTCCCCCAGCACAAGGTAGTGCGCAGCATTGATGATGACACGCTTGAGGTTGGTGAGGGAGTGGAGCAGCCTGGGCAGAGGCAGAGTGAGCCACCTGAGACCATCACCCCCATCTGCCCCAGGACTGCCCCAACTCTACATCTCCCCATGAGAGGGAGGACCTCCCCACAGCATTCTCCCAGCCTTGAGCCCACCAGCCCCACCCTGAGACAGGCTCTGAGGACACCCCACACGCACCGGACACCGTAGTCCACGGCCACAGCCTCCTTGGCGGTGCCGGCGATGGCGTCATGGTGCTGGAAGAGGCCCAGGTTGCGGCGAGCGTTGGTCAGCAGGGCGTAGTCAGAGAGGGGGTACCTGCCATCGGCACCGCTACGGCGGGCATGGGCCAGTGCCAGGCTGTACAGGATCTCTGCCCCCCTGCACAAGGACACAGGCACTCAGGGTCCCTAGCCTGCTGCTACAGCACTGGGAGGGCTGGCAAAGGCACACACTGCCCTGGGACTGGGTGAGGGTTTGGCACTGTGTGCACCAGTCCAGTGTGGTGGCAGCTGGCACAAACTGGGGGCTGTCGAGCTCCCAGATACTGCCCAGCCACCCCTCAGCCTTGCCCCCCGCACACCTCCTGTGCCCCACGGACCAGCCCACTGCCCCTCACCGGAGGTGGGACTCCAGCACCCGGTCCAGGCTCTTGTAGAACGGCCGAGAGGTGAAGTAGCCTGTCCAGTAGTGATCCTCCCGGTCCGCATAGGAGAAGAAATCCCCAGTCAGAACTGGGAACCCAGGTGGCCTCATCCCCGGCACGATGCCCACTTTCTTGTACAGGGCATCAAAGTAGTCAGAGAGCGTGCCAAACTGTGCCTGCAAGACAGCACATGCAGCCCTGAGCCGGGGCTCCTGCAGTGGGGGCTCTTATCACTCCTCTCAGGACTGTTCACCCCTCCAACTGTGCTCTGCCGTGGCCTCCTGCTGCTCCCAGCCCCACAGAGCTCTCCACACGTACCTGGACGTGGAGGTCAGGCTGGGAGTTGAGAAAGTCAAAGATGCGTTGGTAGTTGAGGAACTGAGCGTCCCACTCCTGTGGCTTGTCATAGCGGAAGTCGTCTCCCAGGGGCACCAGCAGCACCTTGCTGCGGTACAGCTTGGACTTCTTGCGGTACTGGTCCAGCAGCAGCTGGGCTCTGTATGGGGGCCAGGGCATGAGGCTGGCCCCTGGTGCCCCACAAGGCTGGGAGGCACATGTCCCTGCCCCACTCACCGCTCTGCCACGTTGGCGTCAGTGATGGCGCGGGGAGGCACCTTCCAGGGACAGTTGATCCGGCCCCCAGGCAAGCGCTTGAAGTCAAACTGGCAGCAGATCTTGGGGTCCGGGCCACAGGTGTGGGGCACATCATAGCTGTAGAAGGGCATCATGTGGCACAAGATGTCGGTGCTGCTGTCTGGATCTGTGGGACCAAGGACAGGTGAGCACCAGCTCTCCCTTGCCTGTCCCTGAGCAGCAGGGCACAAAGACAGCGGTCCAACAGAGCAGAGCTCGGAGCTCAGAGGGCACAGCAGCCTCCCCCAGTGTGTTGCTGGACATGGTGGCATGTGGAAAGTGACCATGAGGCTGTCCCACAGGGCAGAGACATCACCTCCCACTGCTCAGCTCATCTGCACAGAAAAGTGGCTGGTAGCCATTCTCTGCTGCCACCCGCCCCACAGGGCCCCCTCTGCAGTCCCCTCCCGGCAGCACCTCACCCCACGTCTGTCTCCACATGAACTCCAGGTTCTGGGTGGCAGCAAAGTGCTTCTTGATGGAGTAGTGCACGCGCTGGATGAGCATGGCCGTCAGGTTGGAGCGCTTCAGCAGGTAGGGCATGGTGGAGCTGTACCCAAAGGGGTCTACGGCCCAGCCCGACCGCGGTGTCACACCTGGGGGCACAGAGACCTGTCAGCCCCACGCTGGGCTGGCACCACCTCCCATGAGTGCTTTAGGCAGGCCCCCAGCAAGCATCCGCCCAGCTCTCACCAATGTTCTTCTCCAGCCACTGGTGGCCCTCGATCAGCTGGTCAATCATGGCAAAGTAGTGGGAATTAGCCTCATCGGGCATCACCCAGCCACCCGTCACCATCTCCAGCTGCCCATTGCCCACCAGCCTGTGAGGGGAACACCCAAGATGTGACCAGAGCCCTGCATGAGCCACACATCCATTGCACAGTCCCCCTGCCCTGAGCCACCTACAGTCTACCTGCAGCTGCCACTGCCATTTCCCCCTTGTCATGCTGTCCCCACGCAGAGAGTCATCCCTCCGCAGCCCAATGCCAGCCAGAGCCCTCACACCCACCCACACACCCTCCACTGTGTCCTCCATCTCCAAGACTCTCAGGGCAGGGGGCAGACAAGGAGGCCCTGTCTCACCACACAATCCTGCTCCCCAGGTCTCCCACCCTTCCATGGGTGCCCTGGGCCTTGCACACAGTTCCCCAGCCCAATCAGCACAGAGCCCAGAGCAAGATGTGTCTCCCCCATCTCTCGCCCCACATGGCAGTGGCTCTGACATTTGATGGCACTGGGAGACTGCTGGCACTTTGAGAGCACCCCATGCTGAGCAGTGCAGGGCCCATGGCCACTGCACTGCAGCCCAGGCAGCCTTCCAGTCCCTAGGGCCCTTCTCTCACACACCCTATGCCCTCAGCCTGCCTGGGAGCTAGGTGGGCAGCAGGGCCAGGTGGGCAGCCCTACCTGCGCACAGCAGCCCGTTTCTGGGCACTGATGTTGTCCCACCACTTGGAAAAGAAGGAGATCTCGGACCAGATGAAGCGCCGGCGCGGGTCCTCCTGCATCTTCAGCAGCATGCTGTTGAGGATGTGCTGTGTCTGGTCGTAGTAGTACTTGTCAAAAGTCTTGATCCAGCCTGGCAGCACAGGTGGGAGTCACTGTGGGGGGCCCAGGCTTCCCAGCACTGCAGGATAGCAGAGGCTGGGCCAGCCCCTGCTTCTCACCTGGGTCATTGTGGGAGTGTGGCACCACAAACACCTGCAGAGGCTCTGTGTCCCACTCGTTGGGCTCATAGGTGATGTCGAAGCCCTGCTTCCAGACACCACCATCCTGGTTGTCAAACGGCAGCAGGGAGTACACAGCCAGCATCTGTGGGTAGGAGACAGGGCTGAGAGACCCCTGAAAGAGTCGAGCCAGGGCCCCATGGATGCCCAGGTATGGACCCCTCACGCTAGCAGAGCCACCAGTCCCTCACCTGCAGGTCTGGGCTCTGTCCTTTGCCCCCTAGAGCAAACTGGCAGTCTTGTGGGGACACGGAGAGGAAACTTGGGCGACTCTCAGCAGGGAGCACCCAGGAGCCATTCAGGGGGTGTTGGGGCGATGCCGGCTGCCCCTCTGCATGGGCTGTCAGCTCCAGCACCGAGTCCTTAATGTGGCTGATGATCTCGTGGTTCTCCTCCAGCAGCTGCTCCAGCTGTTCTATCCGGTTCTGTAGCACCGAGATCTGGCTCTGGGGGCACAGATGCCACAGCGAAGGGCAAGAGGTCACCCAGAGCTGTGGGGAGCGTCTTGGCCCTGGCACCTTAACGCCCACAGGACAGGGCTGGCTCCCCGTGAATTTCCCTGACTGAATGTCCCTGTTTGCCATCCCAGGACCGCTCTCACTCACCCCAGACCCTCCAAACTCACCCTGGGGAAGTTGCCCCCACTCTGGTGTCGTGTGGGGTCATGCTGCACCCGGTCCAGCATCAAGTAGAGGGAGAAGACGGCCACGCAGAAGATGGCAGCTCCACACACCGTTACCTGCTTCTTCAGCTTCATCCCGAAGGGCTGCAGGGACTCACCTGCGCCGGGGCGGGGGAGCGAGGTCGGGCAGCGCAGCCCTTACCGCGGCCTCCTGCCTCCTCCTCCAAGAGCCCTCACCGCGCCCTACTTGCCTTAATCCGATGCTGGGTATTTATTTCTGCTGACG
>VXBI01007748.1:227892-249693 GCA_013397375.1 Toxostoma redivivum | reverse complement strand
GCCGAGCCGGCGGGACACCGAACCGGTCGGACGGGTGGGACACCGAACCGGTGGGACCGGCGGATACCGAGCCGGCGGGACACCGAACCGACGGGACACCGCACAGCCCCGGCAACGGGAACAGCCAGCCCCAGCCCCGCAGCCGAGTCGAGATGCCGGTACCCATTCCGGTTCCCTGTCCCGGTGTGCTCCATCCCAGTGTGCCCTATTCCAGTACCCCATCCCAGTACCCTGTCCGTGATCCCAGTCTCTGTGTGCCCCATCCTGCTATCCTGTCCGTGATCCCAGTCCCGGTATGCCCCATCCCTTTGTGCCCCATCCCAGTACCCTGTCCGTGATCCCCGTCCCGTTGCCCTGTCCCAGGGTCCCGTTCCAGCCCTCAGTCCCAGTGTCCTGTCCCAGTACTCCCCATGCCAGTTCCCTAAGTCCACCCCATCCTGGTATTTCACCTTGATACTCCATGCCAGTGCACTGTGTGCCCTGTCACAGTGTCCTGTCCTGGTGCATCATTACAGTGCCCCATCCCAGCATCTCGTCCCAGTGCCATGTCCCAGTGCCCTATCCCAGTACAGTACAAGCCCGTGTCCTCTGCAGTTCCTAGATGCACAGCTGCAGAGCTCGTGTGTTTATTGTACAAGATGAAGCTGGGCAGGAGCTGTGGGTGCCATGTCCCACCCTGGGACATGCAGGAGCCCCTGCCCTGGGGCTCAAGCACCACACAGCCACCCCACAGTCCCCGCTGCCCAGACAGGGCTCTGCTGTGGCCCCAGGCACTGCCATGGATGGGTCCAGGACAGGTGCTCCCTGTCACCGGTGCCTCTTGCGGATGGCAGTGAGGTCCTGGTGGATGGTGCTGAAGCTGGGCCGCTTGTGAGGGTCGTACTCCCAGCAGCGCTGCATCAGCTGGTACACCTCCTCAGGGCACTGCTCGGGGGGGTCCAGCCGCACGCCTGGGCCAGCAGGGATGGGGACATGATCACAGGGCCCTCACCCCCACAACCCCGTCTGGGCCATCCCACGGGCACAGCTCCACAGTGCTGCACCCACAGCTCATGGTGGCTCTCGGGAGCCAGCCCCAGCCGTGTCCCCCTACCATGCTCCACTGCCTCCCGCGTCTGCTGGTTGCTGAGGTTGGCGTAGGGGACGGCACCCAGGCTGAAGGCTTCCCACAGCAGGATCCCAAAGCTCCAGACATCACTCTCTGAGCTGTATCGGCCTGGGGACACGGGGCAGGACGAATCGTATTGGCAGGGGACACGTGTGTCACCACTGCCTAGCTGTGCCCATGCTCCTGAGGTGCTCAGGGTCTCTGCCTCCCTCCCCAGGACCAGGTGCATGGGAGTGGGATAGTGCCAGTCTCCTGGCTAATAATCTGTGCATGCCAGGCCATGCCCAGCTCCATCCTGTACCATAATTGAGTGCTTCAGGGGCCGTCCACTTGACAGGGATTTGCTTCATTCCCCCTGTGGAAGCATAGATGCCATCCTCCTCCTCCCGTGACATCCCAAAATCACTGATCTTCAGGGTGTTCCTCTCTGTCACCAGGCAGTTGCGAGCAGCCAGGTCCCTGAGAGAGCCCCAAGCAATCAGCCATGTACCCAGCTGTCCCTGGGGCTCCACCTGGCAGGGGATGGGGTGTGAGGATTCCAGGGCTCCCCCTGTCCTGCCAGGGCCCACCTGTGGATGCAGTGCTTGCTCTCCAGGTACTCCATGCCAGCAGCAGCATTCTCTGTCATCTTGACCAGCTCCTTCACCCGGAGGTGGGGACCCTCACTGCGCAGGAAGGTCAGGAAGTCCCCCCCTGTGCCCAGATTGCAGAGGGGTGAGTGCCCAGGCACACCTGACAGGCTCACCCACCCCGTGGGGACTGCGAGGATGGGGCCACTCACCCTGCACCAGCTCCATGACAATGTAAATGGGCTGTTTCTGCGTGCAGACGCCGATGAGCCGCACGATGTTGGGGTGCCTATACTGCTTGAGAATCCTGTGGGGACAAGGATGGGCACTGTGAGTGCAGGGGGGCCCGGCTGCCCTGGGCACAAGCCACCCATTGCCATCCCCAGGGCACTCTGTCCAGTCACACCAGGAACACAGCACGAGGGTCAAACAGCTCCAAGAATGGACAGAAGTGACAGGAGAAGCCCAAGGGCCACACGGACCTGGCTTCCTGCAGGAACTTGGCCTTGAGCTCAGGTGGAAGAGTTTCCCGGCAGGATTTCACAGCAACGGGGGTGTTGTCAGCACGCAGGCGTCCACTGAAGACCTCCCCAAAGTTACCCTTCCAAGACACAGGTGCAGCAGGCTCAGCTCAGCATGCACAGTACACAAGGCAGCCCTTGTCCTCCTGCAGCCGCTGTGAGGACAGCCCTGCCCTCCTGCAGACCCCACAGCACCCCATCTCACCCGACCAATGCGTTCCCCCAGCAGCACGTCCTCGTGGTTGAGCACCCATTTATCCTGCAGCAAACAGACACCAGTGAGCTGCCCCTGGCCCACACACCCTGCAGCCCCCTCTCAGGCAGAGCCCCAGGTCCAAGTTCCCCTATCTAGCTGGAGAAGCATGTCTGTGGCTCAGCCCAGCCACTGACAGGAGAAAGGGCTGTGCAGAGCTGCCCCTGCGCAGGGGGCCCCATCCTGCTCCCCACTGCCTGTGTCACCTTGGGCACAGCCCTGGCCAAGATAATGCCACTCTTGCGGGTGATGGGCTGCTGGCTCTGCAGGAGGTGCTGGATGAGCAGTGGAATGGTGGGGAAGCTGTCACCCTCCAGCCGAAACATGTCCTGCAGGGAGGGAGGCCGAGAGGTTGTGATGGGCAGGAACCTGTGCCTGCCCGTGCAAGGCCACCCCAGCCATCCCCCCTGCTTGTGGTCACTGACATTGACAGCCTGGATGATGAAGTGCCGGGGCTGCCCATCCCACAGCACGCTGAGCACGTACTCCTGCTTGCCCTGGCTCTCCCGCACCAGGAAGTCCCCGCTGCAGGTCAGCAGCTCCTGTACCTCCGAACGCGGGATGGCCCCGTGGTACCAGACCTGCTGGCACAGCGGCTTCTGCACGTCTGGGATTAGGGGCACGGGGGGTGGCAGCTGGAAGGAGACAAGGTGAGCCCAGCCATGCACAATCCTGAGCTGTGCTGCAGGTGGGGCAGCAGCAGCGTCTGGAAGCTGTGCCCAGGGCAGGTGGGAGCAGAATGTGGAGGTGCTGAAGCAAGGGGACTGTGTGACCAGAAAGGAGAGGCTCAGCAAGGCAGCTGGGTGGAGAGCAGGGTGGCTGGAGGCGCCCAGGGACTCACCGAGTACTTTGGGCTGAAGATGCCCGTGATGTGGTTCTTGAGGGTCTCCAGTGCGCTGGGCCCGCTCCGCTCCTGCTCCTGGAAGGAGGCATGGGCTGTGCATCAGCTGTGCACCCCATCCCTGCAGTGCCAGAGCACGGGAGGCGAGGCTGACTCACCGTGGAGGAGATGGACTGCCGATCCTCTGGCAGAGGCAGGGCGGGCAGGGGGTCCCTGGTGCCCAGCTCTGCCAGCTTCCTGGCCAGCAGGTCCCGCTGCACCTGCAGCTTGGCCTGGGCGCAGAGGCAGCCCTCGAGCTGCTGCCGTGCCACGTGCAGCCCCTGCCGCCTGCCCAGCAAGTGCACCCTGGCGAGGGACAGGGCGGTCAGCACCCGCTGCCCCTGCCCCTCGCCCCCCTCTGCTGCACCTCACCGCTCCGCGGGGCTCCGGCCCTGCTCCTCATCATGGATCTCTGCCTTCAGCTCCCGCGTCTGCCGCTCCTTGATACTCACAGCCTCTGTGGCGGCCACCAACTCCTCCTCAACCGATGTCAGGCTGCAGGAGATGTGTGCCAGCGGGGGCCTTAGCCCCTGCCCCTCACCTGCCCCTGCCCATGGCTAGTCCCACTCACCAGTGCTGGACACTTTCAAGGGTCAGCTCATTCAGCTGCAGCTCCCCCGGCACCAGGTTTTCTGTGTCCTCCAGCAGGCTCTCATCAAAGGACACAGTTGGTGGCACCTCAGATTCGTACCTGTGGACACCCAGCACAGCTCTGCCTCCACATGCCCCATGCTGGCCTCTGCCACCCAAGGGCAGCAGGGCCGTACCCAGCAGAGAGGCTGTGGCTGTGTGGAGCCATACTGGTGGCTCTGGATGAAGCTGCTGTACTCAGTGGCAGGGTCGATGGTCTGGATGGCACTGGCAATCTCCTGGTGCACGGCCAATATATCCTCCTGTACCAGGCTGCTGATGCTGCAGTACTCCCTGAGGATCTCCTTTCTGTGGGAGCACTGCTGGTTCTGGGGGTGCCCAGGGATTGGAAGTGGGGTGCAGGGCAGGCAGCAGGGCACAGGATGGGCAGTGGGGCACAGGGTGGGCAGCGGGGCAGGCAGGGCTCTTACAGGACAAGGACCATCTCCTGCTGCAGGCTGTAGAGGGACTGGTGCAGGCTGGGCAGCACCCGCTGGTAGTGGTGCTGGTGGTGCAATGCAGCTGCCTCCACAGCCAGCACATACTGGTTGTGCAGGGCATAGAGCTTCCAGAGGCTGCGCACATACTTCTCCTTCGCCTTGTCCCGTTCCTTGTCTGCAGAGAGAAGCTGTGGAAAGCCCCAACCACCAGCACATCACCTGTCCCAGCACTGGGGCAGGGCTCAGAGGATGAGGGCTGGGAGAAGCTCCCAGGGCAGGCAGGGGGACCAAGCCTGGGCTGGTTACACTGTCACACAGGGATGCTCCTGACCCACAGCATGGTGTCCCAAGGCCCCCAGATTTCCCCCTGGCTTCTTGGGGGCCTGGCTAGGCTCTCCTCTATGCTCCCCCACCCCAGAACCCCCACCCGCTCCAGGCTGGGCTGTAGTTTCCACAGAGTGCAGGGTGCTCCAGCCATCCTTGACTCATGAGGGAAGCTGGGAGGTCAGGCAGGGGACAGGGGCCAGGCTGGCACCTTTGCTGGCCTCCTGGTACTTGCGTTTGGCCTGGGCGCTGTCACGTGCCAGGCTGCGGTACTGTGCCTTCAGCTTCTCCATCTCCTGCTGCGTCGTCTGGAGAGGGACACGGTCAGGGAGTGGGTCCAGCACATCCCCTCGTTCCCCTGCTGGCTCCAACATACCCGGCTGTACTCCTGGCTGAGCTGCTGCCACTGCTCGCTGAAGGCCTTGCGCAGCTGCTGCTTGTCGCGGATCAGCAGGCTCAGCTTGGCCAGGGGCCCCGCCGCCAGCTCCTCCGCGTGCCGCCGCAGGATCTGGCTCAGCGTCTCTGTCCGGCTCACCAGCACCCACCAGGACTGCAGCAAAGGGAGTCAGGGATGGCACAGCACCACACTGGGCTCTGCAGGGCACGGTCCTACTCTGGGGCATCCCTACCTTCTCAACCTGACCACCTCGGTCACCGTGGAGCTGCCAAGCGCTCTCCTGCTTTTCCAGCTGGGAGAACATGTGGTGCAGCATCCCTGCATACTCCCGGTCACTCTTGGCCCGCTGTGACATCCACTTCTTCATCAGCTCTAGGAGCTGCAGCTCCCCGTCCTGCAGCTGCAGCAGTGCACTGTGCCCCTGCGGGCACCACAGCTCTGGCCCAAAGCCCATGGCACCGCTGTCCAGCCAGGGGAGGTCTGTGGGGCAGCAGCACAGCCTGAGCCTCAGCTGTTGCCCTGCACTGCCTGCACCAGTGGCCAGGGCCCTTTGCATTTCACACCCTCCAGCCCCATCATCCGGTCTGTGCAGCAGAGACAACCCCTCCACCCACGGCAAACAGCCTTGCAAAGCACGTTCAAAGAGAGGGATGAGTGCTTCGAGCCCTGTGGGAGCTGGGGCCTGTGGGGATGGTGCTGGGAAGGAGGAAGTGTGGAGCTGTACACAGCAGCTGTACACAGCAGTGTCACCTCTGCCGTGCACAGGGCTGCTCCCCAAGGGCAGCGCAGCCGTGCCCCCCACCCCTGGCAGGCACCAGCCCCTCCTCTCTGGCAGCTCCAGTCCTGTCCTGCCCATTGGCACTGTCACCCCTGTGCCCATAGTGTGGGAGCTCCCCAGGGCCAGGGCACTGGTGGGAAGCCAGCAAAAGCAGAAGAGCGTGCTGAGCCCCAGAGAAAGGAACTGAACCTGGTCACATTCCAGCACACAGGACACCAGTAAGGCCATTCGGAGCCAAACTGGTCACAGGGACAGTCCCTGGGTGCCCTGCCCTGAAGCAAGAGTGCAGCAGGAGCAGGAGAGTGCTGGGGCACCTCCCTGTACAGGGCAGGATGTCCCCTGGCACAGCCCTTGATCTCACCAACACCCACCCCCCCAGCCCTACAAAGGAGTTCCCCCTGTCTCTGCTCGTACCCCACCAGGACAAAATCCTTTCAACCTACATTTGTTGCTTGGTCTTCCTTGTGAAGCTGCTGCTGGCGTCCTGCTGAGGCTGGGACTGGTGTGGTCTGGACCTGGTGCAGCTCTGGCTCCTGGGGAGGAACAGGAAACCCAGTGCTGACCATAGAGCCATTGCGAGATTTCCTGCACTTCCTCCCCTCCCTGCCAGTCCCCGCGCCAGCAGCCGACACCAGCACACAGTTCTGCTGCAGCTGGGCAGTCCCCAGCCCCACCAGCACTCCCAGCTGCCTCACACCAGGGCCTGACCCCACCAGGTCCAGCCCTGTGTAGCTGGGGCTCCAGTGGAGCCTTCACTCAGTGCCAGTCCCACCAGCAAAGCCCCCTCAGCCGTGCTTGCTCCTGCCTGACTCCCAGTCCTGCTCCATGTCCCTGTGTCTCCAAGAGACTGCAGGACCTGGGGGACCCTGAGGACTCTGTGCAGCCCCACTGAAGGGTGGCCACCCTGCCACCATCCCCAAGCCCGGCCCTTTGTGACCCTGAAAGGCAGCAGGACAGAGCAGCCCCCGACGGACACCCACAGTGCCGCGCCCCAGCCCTTGCTGCCAGCCTGCATCCACATAGCCAGGATCACACCCCCTGTGGCAGCTCTGGCCACCTCCCCTTCAAAGGGCTTCACGGGTGGCACTGCTCAGCCCTGGCAGCTGCATCGCACGGGGGCAGCTGCCACCACCACTGCCAGGCCCAGTGGCACAGCCCAGGTCAGCTCCACTCAGCTTAGCCCGGCCACCGCTGGGTGTTTTGGCCCGAGCCCTCTCCTGACTGGCAGGGAGGCTCCGGCGCCAGAGAAGATCCAATGTCACCTGCAGGACACTGCCGGGCCGATTCCACTTTTAGAAGAAGTCGGGGGAAAACCGTGTCAGGCGGGAGCTTTGCTGACTCGCCTTCCTATAGCGGAGCAAAGCGGGGCGGCCGCGCCCTGGAGCAGCTCCGAGGCAGGGGCTGCCACCGTTGTGCTTCTCGCACCACCGACATCCCTGCAGCATCCCCCGGCAGCGTGGGTCCCCTCCCCGCCGCGCCAGGCTGCTCTGGCCTGGTCAGGGCTCTGCCTTTGACCGCAAGTGCAGCAGCTCCGGCTCTCTGCAAGCCCCGATCGCTGCCCGGCCCCAGCCCCGCCCCGTGAGAGAAGCAGAGCAGGGCGAGCACGCTGCACTCCGGGCATGCCACGGGGACCTCGCTCCTGACCACAGGAAGCCACTGCGGCCCCAGACACAGCGAGACCGACGGATTCCTCAGAGAAGTTGCCTCTGTGATGGAGCACAGCCCCAACAGGCTCTGTTGTGGGGGCCGGGGACCCGTGGGGGGCTCGGTGAGGCTCGGTGGGCTGTGTCTGCAGCACGAGTGGGTCCCAGGTCCAGCCTGGCCATTCCTGCTCCAGGGTGGTGCTAGACACAGGGGCTGCAGCCGGGGCCCAGGCTGTGGTGAAGGGTCTGAGCCTCATGCTGTGCGAAAGGAGTGCAAGATCCCCAGACTTTTCACATGCACACACCCCTCCATGCAGCCAGTTTCTGAATTAGCTGTTCTGGATGCACATCCCCATAAGCAGCTGCTTCCCCTCACCCAGGTGAGAGACATTCCTTGCCTGTCCCCACCACACCTGCCCAGCACAGGCTACTGCCCACAGCCAGGCAAGGGCAGTCCCTGGTGCTGGGGGAAGGCCTGCAGGCAGGGCTCCATCCCACCCCCTGCATCTGCAGCGATCTGGATGCCCCTGAGGCCCACAGTGTCCATGGCCAGGCCACTGCCCCAGCTGGGGCACCCATGGCATACAGAGCACAGGCAGCGGAGCTGGTTTGCATAGTTCTGAACATTTAATAACTCAGTCTCTCTAGCGTTATATCCACATCCATTAAATTAAAAACAGGCTCAGGAGGCAGCTCCCGGCTGATTAAATTACAAGAAAAAATTACTGTGCACCAAAAAGTTGTTATAGAAAAATAGTCCTGTGGCCCCTGGCCAGTGGCTCCGTCCATGGCTGGCGCAGGTGGGAGCCTGCACCATGGCCCCGGTGTGCGGCGGCGGACGGCAAAGGGGCGCGTGGCACTGGCCCCCAGCCCACAGGGAAGGGGCAGCAAGGGGAAGGGCTCCAGCGGGGAGCAGAACAGATTGTCACCAAGTGGGGGCAAGGCACGTCGGGGGGCTAGGGCTGCAGGAATGCTGGGCACTGCCCAGCACAGGCAGGACGCAGGCAGAGCTGGGGCAGTGCTGGCACTGGCGCTACCTGACAGTCCCAGCCAGCAGCACCTACAGCCCTGCCCAGGGGCAGAACACAAGGGGCCCGAGGCAGCCCCCCAAAGCAGGGACTGTGCAGGGGGTCCCTGCCCAGGTGTGGGCTGTGCCATGGGCACAGGGTCAGGCGGTGCCCAGCCTGATGCTCCCCCGTGCCAGGGCCCCTACCCGCTGCAGGCAGCGGCGGTGGGATGGGCAGGCAGTGGGCAGCAGCAGCTGAGGCCTGGCCGTTATTGCTGTTGAAGGGCACGGGTGGAAGCAGACAGGCCCAGGGGAGGCGGCAGGGAGCCGGGACACAACGAACTGAGCCTGGGACACAGCTCCGCAGGGGCGGAGGGTGGGAGGGGCAGGGGGATGCTGCGGCACAGGCTGGGATCAGCCCTGGGGGCAGAGCCACCCCTGCCCCAGCCAGCTTACCTTGAGCCATGGCAACTCAGGGCCTTCACACACTACCCACCCCGGAGAACTCACAGGACCCCAAGCAGCAGCTCTGTACCCAGCAGGGGCACCACTGCCACCAAACACCCGGCATGGGGCACAGGATGGACGCAGGGCCAGGAGAGATGGTGCAAGACTGGGACGGTGTTGTGCTGGGGATGGTGCCTGCAGGACCATGCCTGGCCACCCAGACTGGGGCTGAGGGACGGTGCCAGTGGGTGGGAGCCCCGGGCTGCTGCAGTGCAGGAAGAGGACAGGGGCAGAGTCCAGGGCCCCTCAGCCTCACCTGCCCCAGCCCTGCGGTGCTGGGCAGGGAGGAGGGAGGGGCAGGAGGGCTCATCAAAGGGCACTTTGGTCTCTGATGAAGGCAGTCCTCTCGCTGTGGGCCTCGTAATCCTCACCGTCCGACTCAGAGGGACCCTCCTCCTGCCAGATGTCAGAGGGGAGCCCCTTGTAGGAGATGATCCCGCTGTCCAGGGCATACACTTTCACACCCCGCAGGCTGAAGCCTGAGCGTGCTTGCAGCACCAAGAAGACGGTGACAAAGATGATGACGATGAGGATGCAGCTGAGGCTGGCGATGAGGACAGGCAAGTTGACTGGAGGAGGGGCCTCAGCTGGTCCCTCGCCATCTGCCAGGGCGGGGGATGCACGGCTGCTCTGTGTCTGGTGGGAGCAGGAGAGGTCCAGGCTGCTGAAGTGGGAGTGTGCAGGACAGGTGAGGCACTGGTTGGGGCCAGGTCCCGCACAGGTGGCACAGGAGGGGTGGCAGGGCAGGCAGAGGTGGGGTGCAATGGGCTCCACGCTGTTCTCCAGGTTGTAGTGTGTGCTCTGGACACCGGGTGCGAAGCCAGGAGGGCAGCGCTTCAGGCAGCTCTTCTGGTGCAGGTAGTACCCCTCCTCACAGACTGTGGGACAGGCAGGGCCAGCACGGGCAGGGTCAGCACGGGCTGGGTTTGCCTGTGCCCGCATTTCCTCCCTGCTGTCCCCATACTCACCCACACATGTCTGGCTGGGGGTCAGGGTCTTGCAGCCACTGCTCTCCAGCTGGTTGGAGAGGCTGGGGGAGTCGGTAGCTGTCCCATACAGCACCAGGGTGAACTTGGTAAGCGTGCCTGAAACAATGCAGAGTGAGGACCACAGAGGTGCCCCCAGGACCACCCATGCCCCTGACAGGCACAGGGAAGGGGCTCATCCTGGTCCCCCATCCTGGCTGCCAGGGGTCAGCAGGGCTGTGCCCACCACCTGGGAGAGTGCTTCTTGTGGGGCCATGCCCCTGCACTGGAGTCCCAAGGGGCAGGGGGTCATGTGAGCTGGCATGGAATCTCCTTCTGCCTGGACTCCCTCTGCCTCAGAGGGGCTGCAGCACTATCCCATATGCCCAGGTCCAGCCTCTCCCCAGCCATATCACCCAAAACATCCAAGATGTTACTGGCTCATCAGCTCAGGAACAAGGGGGGAAGCTGGGTGACCACACATTCCATTCTTGGAGGCAGTGGATGGGGAAGCACACCCCTACCGTAGTTCTTGGCATCACTGGTGTTCTCAATCTCCAGCACCCACTCCCCAGAGGGGTCCTCATCCCACGAGTGCGTTGTCATGAAGGCCCAGTCGTTGAAGCCATCAGCTGAGAAGTCATGGGGCCTGAGCAACAGAGGCAGGATGTGGGTGTTAACACACCCCAAACTCACCTGTGCCAGCCCAGGCCAGGGCCCAGCCCAGGGCACGCACCTGGCAGCCAGGAGGGTGGAGCGGGTGCCCATGGGGCTGACCAGGTGGATGGCCAGGTCCCCCCGCCGGTTGTAGGACAGGGTCAGCCTGGCCTGCGCGTGCTCCAGCCGGCTGATGTAGTTGGCTTTCCCCAGGCAGGCATCCACTTTCCGCCGCACCTCGAGACGTTTCCCAATGTCCCTGCCGAGGACAGGCGTGTGTGAGGCCAGTCCCAGACCAGAGGGACATACCACAGTCCCCATTCCTTGCTGTGGGGCTCTGCAGCTGTCCTGGGCAGCCAGAGCACCAATCAAATCTGCAGTGGGTCACAGTGGCACCACCACCATTCCCAGACGGGTGCAGGCAGGAGAAGAGGTGCCCCAGCTCCTGGGCATGGGGGGGAAAACTGTGCTGCCCAGTGCTGCCTCCCCAGGCACCACTCCATGCAAGCCCTGAATAGCCCCTTTATTCACATGCTGCAGGCCAGCTACACCCTGCATGGCACAGCCAGGGATGGGATGAGCAGAGTCATCCCCGTCCTGCTGCTGGCATGTGGCCGCTCCCCCCTGGAGCCAGCACAGGATGTGCCTGCTGTATCCACACAGGGCTGGCTCCCCACAGGGGTCAGGGCAGGGCCCAGCCCTGGCTCCCTTCATGCACAGGAACATGATTCCCCCACCCAAGAGCCCCTAGGGAGTGCCCTGGCCACAGACAAGACTGCACATGCTGCACTGTGGCAGCAGCAGCCAAGCAGGAGTCAAAGGAGCTTCTGTCTGCCCCCTGAAAAGCCCCTCTGTCCAGGATGACTCGTGCTGGCTGCTCCCAACCACAGCGCCCCAGTCTGCCACATCCACTGGCCCAGCCCCACGCCAGGAGGCTCATCAGTGACATCAGAGCTGGATGGCTGGAGGTGCCTGTCCCAGCTCTCTCCAGGCTCTCGCAGCAGGATGCTCCAAGAGTCTCAGCAGCAGTTCAGTCCCCGAGGTTCTCCCCACTCCCTGCTCTGGCCCAGAGGCTCTCAAGCTCCTGCGCTGAACAGATGCCAAGTGATCCTCTCCTGAGCTCACCAGCCCGTACCTGGGCTCTGCAAGGATGTCAATGACACACTTCCTCTGAGGTCCCACTGTGGTCCAGTTCTTGGCCAGGCTCACCATGGCCCCAGCATCCAGCAGGCCGTAGCCATACGAGTGGCTCACTGTGGACAAAGAGGGGGTCAGTGCCACTCCTGGGGGTACCTGGTGGGGGATGTTTGCCTGTCCATGCTGCATGCTCACTGGGCCCTCCTGCCTCCTTCACCCACAGGGCTGCCAGGGCACTCTGCCTCAGCACCCCATGGCTAGTGGTACACGTGGACTGGGAGACCCCGGTCCCACCTCAGCACCCCAGTACCTTTGCGGCCAACACCATTGGTGACCCAGTCATTGGCATTCAGGTGAGCTGGCTTTGAGGTCTGCACCACCAGGTGCTGCATGTCCCGCCAGGTCAGGTTCTTGCTACAGGGAGACATGGAGCTCAGGTCAGTGCTAGTTCCTGCTGGCCCCAGGCAGGTCCACATCCAGGTGCCACTGCTGCATGGGGCTGGCACAGCCACCCCCGCCCAGCCTCCTCTGTGCTGCCCTTACTTGGCCTCCAGGGCGAGGGCGATGATGCCAGCGGCCAGGGGCGCCGAGGCCGATGTCCCGGTGTGCAGCTCGGTGCACTTCTGCCTGAGGTCAGTCGTCACCTGTGAGGAGGGGCACCAGGGCAGGAAATGCTGCGGGCACATCCCACCCCTGAGCCCCCGGCCTGCGGACAGCAGCAGCCCCCACTCACAATCTGCTTCTCATTCTGGTTGCCACTGCTGTAGGTGGTGGCGAGGGTGGAGGAGCAGGCCTCGCTGTACCAGGGCACGTTGCCGTACTGAGTGGTGCTGCTGATGGACAGCGTGTAGATGCTGTTGGTGTAACCGTCACAGTTGCAGCTGTCATGCTCACGGCCCCCATTCCCAGATGCCCAGACGAAGATGGAGCCCAGCCCGCCTCGGCCCTAGCAACAGAGGCAGGGTGAGGGCAAGCACCAGCACTGCCACACACAGGAAACCCCAGGCTGCAGCTGGGGACAAGTGGATGGTGCCAGCCTGAGTCAGACAGACAGAACAGATGCAGCTGGGACACGGGAACAGCATGACACCCCAGTCACAGCCCACCAACCTGGGCGCCCTCACCACTACTATGTCTATGGAGGGGTGCCCAGCACCTCGGCAGAGGCTCCAGGGCTGTCCCAGTGGGTGACACACCAGGCAGCAGGAGGCCCAGACAATGTGAGGCTTCCAGGAGTCCAAGTCTTCTTCTGCTCAGAAGTCACCTGGCCTGCCTCTGTCTGCGTGGGATTGCAGTGCCTAGCAGAGCTGTGGGAGCCACAACACAGTCCCAGCCATGCCTCAGCACCCAAACGTGGCAGCTACCCTTGCAGAGGATGTGACAGAGTCAGCATGGCACCACATGCATCTCTGTAGGGAATCCTGGGCAGAACATGACACGGCTCCCCAGGCAGGTGACACTGCCAGCACAAAGGGACGGGGGGAAGGATGGGTGGAGGAAGCAAGGGTGAGCAGCTGGCACAAAACCAGAGAAGAACCAGCAGAGAGCTTGGAAGAGCAGGGAGAGAGCATCCCACACAGGAGCTCTCACCAGCAGTGAGATAGCACCACATGGGAGGAGTCCTGACTCAGAACCATCATACAGGAGGAACAAGAAAAACTAACAGAGCCTGATCCTAGAGATGGGCTGGAAGATGGCTCATCCTGGGAGGGCCAGGGTAACAACCAGGGCAGGCAGAGGGAAGGGAGACCTGGGAGGAGGGCAGGAGCAAGGTCAGTGCTCCCCCAGCAAACCCTCCTTCTCACCTGGCTGACCCCACGGAAGAAAGCCTCCTCTGCCAGCCGGGCTGGGCCATCCACGGTCTTGCCGTCGTCCTCAGGGCCCCAGCTGGCACTGTAGATGTGGATGTGGTTGGGGTTGAGACCCAGGGAATGGGCCTCCACAGCATCGGTCACCTCCCCATCCAGCATGCGCACACCTAGGGCCAGAGAGCAAATGTCACGGGCAGCTGGCTGGGGCAGAGTGCCACTGCTGAGAACCCCCCAAGCCCTGCTGCCACCTGTGCCACAGGCTGTCACAGGGCTGCTGCAGCCAGCAGTGCCCCCAGCTCAGCTGCTGCTGCGGCCACTCAAGGCCCACAGGACCCAGGGCAGGGCAGGGCAGCACCCACCTCCAATCCTGGCATTGTACGCCACGCCAACACCACAGATGCCGTTGTTTGCCACAGCAGCCACTTCCCCGGCACAGCGCGTGCCATGTCTGCAACCGAAGCAGGACCAGGAGTGTCACACAGGGTGTGAGGAGCACAGGGGCCAGTACTGGCTGCAGCCTCAGCACCCCCCACCCAGGCTGCCTCTCGTCCCCTCAAACCAGGCAGCCAATGAAGGCTCCTCCATCTGCCCTCCTGCTCCAGAGCCAGGGCACTGAACAGCCCACACTGGCTCTGGGCAGAAAAAGGATGGTGAAGAGTTCCCCATGGGGCAGGAGTATGCTGCCAACCTCACAGCTTCCAGCAGCTCATGTGGGGTGGCACTGCACTAACTCCCTGCCACACTCAGGCTCTGCATCTTCACCCCTCCCTCCTGCCTCACCTGTTGTCATTCATCTGCGTGTAGCGGGGCTGCGGGTCTGGGTCCTGGTCATTGACGTCAAAACTTGCTCCTGGGTCCTGGGAGACAAATTGGACTCTTGGACACTGTCTACCTTAACCACCAAGCTGAGCAGCGTGGGCAGGCTCCAACCCCACCTCCAATGTCCCTCCATGGTGGGCACCAGACCTGTGCCTCACAGCTTTGGGGTTGCCCTGCATGGACACAGCTGCCCAGACCAGCTCCCACAGCACTCTGCCCCATACCATCACCCAAACTCACGTAGTTGGCTTCCAGGTCAGGGTGGTTCTTCTCAATGCCGTCATCCAGGATGGACACCACTATGCCCTTGCCTGTGTAGCCCTGTTCCCAGGCCTGGCGCACGTTCAGGTCCCGCTGGTTTGTGTTGTACTGCCAAGAGAAGCCTTGGACACTAAGAGATGTGCTCAGCCATAGCCACTGTGATGGGTGTGTGCCCAAAACCCACCCAGCTCTCACCCCACACTTCTGTGGGTTGCAACAAGGAACCTCAGGGACCTGGGCATAGGGTTGGGCACAACTAGCTGAGAAGGGCTGCTCTGAAAGCAAGACTGACTGTGCTTGAGTTCCACAGACAAGGCACCCTTTGCAGAGATCAGGCTCGAGCTCCAGGAAGCAGGCAGAGGCATGGACCCGTTACTGGGCCAAGCTAAAGGCTGTACCTCCTAGTCCAGCCCTGGGCTCCCCCCAGCACTCCCAGCACTCCAGCCATGATCCACAGCTCTGTGAGCAGAGCCTCCTCCCTGGGGTGTTCCCATAACACAGCACTGGGTGCCTGCCCCCTCCTCCCTCCTGCCAGCCTAGCAGCCGCTGCCTGACAGCAGTTCCTGGGGGCCACACCTGTGTCCCCAAACTCGCAGCCGACACTCACCAGGTACCACTGCTGCGGGAACTTGGGGTCTGTGGGCTCCATGAAAACGTCTCGCTTGGTCCTGCGCTTTGCCACCTGCTGCTCCAGCCACTGCACCTGAGGGCAGAGAAGCCATGGGATCCCTTGCTGACCCCTCATCACACAAGTTCCTCATGACCCCAGCCCTCAGCCTGCCTGGAGGGGCTTTCCCCGGGAAGCTCACAGTCAGCTCTGGCCTGGTAGAGTATTGGACCTGTCAGAGCTACTGCCAAACCCAGTCGGGCCCTCCAGGCCCCCTGCCTGGCTGTGCCCTGCAAAGGCACAGCAAAGCTGTGCTCCAGTGGAGCAGCACGGTCAGAGCGCCGAGCTGCACTGAGACTCGGGCTGCCGAGAGCTGCCATGCACACCACACGTCTTCCAGGGCCTGGGCTGAAGCCACAGGATGGGGAAAACAGCAGGCCCCACATGCCACTGCTCTGGGATCTGTTTATTGCCCTGCACACCTTGTGCTGTGCACAAGCACACAGAGCTCTCCTGGACCCTGGGATTGCAACAACCCACAGGCCAATGACGCTGGCTCCACCAACCCCCTGCCCTTGCCAGACATGCGGTGGGCCTCTGCCAAGGAATGGTTAAGGCAGCTCAGCCCTGCCTTGTGCCCAGCACTGGCTCACATGCCCCCGTGAAGTGCCTGGGACCAAAGTCAGGTGCTCCTCACTCGTACCTGCGGCTCCCTGGCCAAGCGGCTGTG
Source organism: Toxostoma redivivum (assembly GCA_013397375.1). Lineage (NCBI taxonomy): Eukaryota > Metazoa > Chordata > Aves > Passeriformes > Mimidae > Toxostoma > Toxostoma redivivum. The sequence continues at coordinate 233,650 of VXBI01007748.1, read as the reverse complement.
CCAGGGCTGGTGGGGCGAGAGGGAACGCTTCACCACACCACGGTGCCGAAAGTGGTAATAGTCGCCAAAGATCTGCAACACAGAAATGCTGCTCACAGGACAGACACGACAGCCTGGTCCCCCTGATTCTCTACACCCTGTATCTGCAATCCTGAGCTCCAGGGCTGCCATGCACAGGCTGGGCCCCCCACCCCAGAGTGGCTGGTGAGGCTTATGTCTGGTACTCTGGGTGGGACCTTCTGTGGGAAGCTGTGGCAGCTGGTGACAAGGCAGCTGGGAAGACTCTGGAGTAGCAGAAATGCAGCCGCTGTGCACCTCACCCTCCCGCAGGTCCCACATGGCAGCAAGTCTCACATTGTCCAAAAAAGCTGCTGCCCTGGCAGGAAGGCCCCAGGCAAGCAGAGGCAGAGAGGGACAGGCCGTTCAGAGTCAGCCTGTGAGAGACACCAGACTCAGGAGACAAAACCACTGCCTTCTCTCCCAGTGCCAACCAGCTCTTCCTGGAAGAAGGCCCCAGTGGCTCCAGGCCCCCCACCCAGGTGGTCCCAGCCAGGGTAGGGTCTGCACCTCTGGACAGGCTGCTGGCTTCTCCCCAGGTGCCCTACTGGAACACCCACCCAGTGTCAGCCTCTACCAGCTTCAGTGGGGCAGAGCAGGCGGCATGCAGGCATCCAACCCCAGTGGGGTCCAATTCCCACTGCCAAGCAGCCGTGCTGTGCTCACCCCAGCTCCACTCCCATGTGGACACAGCCCAGACTGGGAGTCCAGCACAGCCCAGCTGGGGCAGGATGGGAATCCAGCACAGCTGGTGGGGCCAGGAGGCCATGCTGCCGCCCAGATGGTTATTTTTAAACCCAAACCCTCTCCAGCGCTGTCATTTCCGTATCCCCTCCCGCACGTCCTGGGGCTGACAGACACAATGGCCCCACCCTGGCTGCCCAGGGCCTCCCAGCCCAGCAGCCTGCCCTAACTGGGGAGAAGGGGCCAAGCATGCACCCAGCCCCCTGTGAGTCACAAAGCCCAGGCAGCAGCCACAGGCGGGATCCAGCTGCCCAGGCTGTGCCAGAGCTGAAGGGGCTGGGCTGCAAGGGCTGTAGGAATATGAGGACATCTCACCCTCCTCCACCTCAGGCTGCCTCAAAACAGTCTGTTTGGGGCTAAAAAACCACCCCAGCTTATTAGAGCTCTGCAGATGTCCTGCCAATTTGGACAGACTGGGCTGAGCAAGGTGGACCCAGCTGAGCACCCTCAGGCCCAGGACAGCAGCTGGCTCTCCCAGGCACACACTTCACCCCAAAGCCTGGTATCTGTTCCTCTGGCAAACTGCATTCCCTCAGGACAGCCCAGGATGCCTGTTAGTTCAGAGCCCTTGAGGAGGTGTACAAGGTACAAAGCCTCTGCACAGGGCTGGTGGGGGAATGCAGGCTGGTTGCCCTCCCACAGCATCCCTCACCCCCTCCGGGGATATGGACAGAGCCCAGATTGTTCCTGCACACAGATCACGGCTCTGACTGGTCATCCAGCTGGATTAGGTCTGCACTGACACTGTGGTGGCAGCCAGGAGCTGGCCAGCCCACACACTTCCACCCTAATCTCCACCGTCCCTGTCCTCAGCAAGGGCAAAGCCATGTGTCCCTGGTGCCAGTTCAGTGCTGCTGCCCTGGCCACAGCTCCCAACCACCCTGGCCAGTCCCAGGGCTAGCAGGCTGCCTGTATGCCTGCCATGGCTCTGGGAGTGGAGCAATATGCTGGACCTGCAGCCCAGTGGTGTCAGAGACAGGACCACCCCCTCCCAGGATGGCACCGTCCTGCCAGCACAGCCCAGGGATGGCACCATCAGTGCCCTTCCCCAGTGACCCCCATCCCAGCAGTGGGGGACAATGCCTGTGCCCCTTCTCTGCACAATCCCAGCAGTGTAAACCCCCAGACACCGACCTCACACACAGCCCCCACCTCTGACCCCGCTGTCCCATGTCCTCCTCAAGCCCTCCCCAAGGCCACTGGAACTAGTCATGGGACCTCCACCCAAAGTGCCACTGGCTCCCACTCTACTACAGGCAGCAGCAGAGCCGGGGGTATGCCAGGACAGCACAGCTTTGGGGACAGTGTCCAGACCCCAGGCTGCGGCCAGCATCCTCTCAGATAAGGGCTGGAGCCCTCTCACTGGGGCACTGCCAGATGCACCCAGTCCCCCCACTCCCAGCCTGGCTGCACATCCTGCCCAGTGGCACACACTCCCAGGAGGGGCAGTCTGGAAACGTGTGAGGGAAAGCCAGGCTCTTTCCAGCCATGCTCTTCCCACTGGACCACCATGACCCCTCTGCAAAGCCCAGGCCAGCCAGACCTCGTCCCACAGTGCAGACAGTGGGACAGGCTCCAGAACGGGAGAAAACATGCCCAGACCAGAAGCTCCTGCCACAGCCTGGGCTGTTGCAGCATGTGGGGCTCTGCTTGCAAGGGCAGGCTCACTGCTGCGAGGGGATGGGGAGCAGGGAAGAGGTGCCAGCCTCCAGCTGCAGAACCACGGTGTGGGGAGAAGACAAGGGCAGAGCTGGCACAGAGCCTCTGTGGCTCACAGGGCTGGAACTCATGACAGGCCTGGGCTCTCAGCTGAAGCATGAGGCCCTGCACTGTGGAGATGAAGCCACAGAACCAGTGCCCCTTGGCCCTGGCAGCCAGGCCTGGGACCAGGCATGACTGCATGATGGGAAGCACTGCCAGGAGCAGGCTGATGATACCTCAGCCCCATCTCCACTCGGTCTCATCAGAGATCCATTCTGGTAGCACATGCCACTCTCCCAGTCCCCGATGCATGCCAGCTACCCTGACCTGACAAGTTCTTTCCCCTGAGATCTGCTCTGAGCCACTTCCAGGCTGACAGCAGCTGCCTAACCAGCAGCAGCATGGCCCACCCAGTGCAGACACCCACACCAGGACCTAGCCACAACCCCCACAGTTCACTCCTATGGCACAAATCCTGGAGGACTTGGGGCTCCCTGACCCAGAGGATCCTGAGTACCCACTGCCCATGCAGGGCTCCTTTTGGGTGGCAGAACAAGGTCCCAGGCTCCTGCAGCAGCCACCTTCCCACTGCCACTGCTCCGAGCAGCTGCTCACAGCGAGGTCCTGACACCACAGCCACCAGTTGTGCAATTTCCTCTGGGATTTCACCCTGCACTTCCTTCCCAGAAAAACAGCTCACTCTCAGCACAGCCACGCACGCTGCCTGCTCCCTGGCTGAGGCAGGGAAAGCTGAGCCTTGGGGGGACCTGCTGACACACCTTCTGTCAAGGACAGTACAGGGGTAAGAATACACAGCTGCTGTCAAACCCCTCCGGGCATAGCTCAGCCAAGGCCATGCTGCACTGGGCAGCTTGCTGTGAGGAGCAACAGGGGAATCTGGAAGCCTTCCCATCCATCATTGCACAGCACTTCCAGTCCAGTTCCTTCATGCTAGGATGGGCTTTTCCTCCTTCCCCATCCAGCAAGCAGAGTGCTGTGCCACATTGTGCCATGCCACGTCACCAGAAGGTCCCAGTGACAGGGGGAGGCCCTGGCTCCATACAGTTAATTGCCACCATCAAGTCAATTGGCTCCATACAGTCAACTGCCACCATCCAAGCAAATACTGGAAGGCCACAGCAAACAGGCACAAACACAGTGACCCTGCTGCCAAAAAAGAGGAGGCCCCAAGCCAGCTCTAGGGCTAAGCTCAGTGCCTGCCCAGACCATGGCAGAGAACACTAGCTCCTTTAGAAAAGAGAAGCAGGAGACTTACCGGGCCTAAGTTGAGGAATCCATGCTTCCTGGCCAGCCTGTCAGCCTCCTGGGGTCCTGCAGGGACGAGCACGGCCCAGGTGTTGGTGTAAATATGCTGGGCCAGCACCTCCTGGTCCAGGAGAGTGAGGGCAACCACCAGAGTCCAGAGCAACAGCAGCGAGCAGGGCCTCAGATCCATCAGAGTATCGGGGTTCCTTGAGCTGGGGAGCAGGAGGGTCCCGGGAGCAGGAGGGTCCCAGGAGCAGGAGGTCCAGCAGCCTCCCAGCGTCAGCACTCCGAGGCACACCGGCCTCTCTGCCCTGCTGGTCCCAGCTTAGCCCAAGCCCACATGGGGCCAAGCCCACAAAAGCACAGGAACAGACCGTCCAGGACAGAAGCACGATCTGCAGAGAGACAGGACAGTGGTCAGGCCCAGGGCACCCTTCCTCAGAGCTAGGGAGGGCAGGCTGTACCTGCCGAGACGTGGGCCAGCCACCGGGCGAGGGGGCCCTGGCACACAGCCCCTGCTGGCCCCCACGGCACACTGACAGCCACGGAGCTGCCTGGCTTGGCAGCGTGCCCATGTCTGTCCCTGCATGGAAACGCTGTTTACCTTGCCTAATTACCCAATGTTTGCTTATAAACAGGGAATCAATCAGGAGGAGAGGAGGGCACCAAAGGAGGGGAGAGGTGAGGCCAGGGACACTGTTCTTCCTGCTGCCACTACCCCTACTCCAGCTGGGATGGGACTATCTGGGTACAGAGGTGGGAGCAACTGGGATGGGAGGCCTGCCTCTCCAGTCCCAAGGGGAGACCAAAGAAGATGTCCCCAGGTGCTATGTGAGGAATCCCAACAAAATAAGAGGCTGGAAGGAGGAAAGTCAAGGGGAGCTCCTGATCTCCAGCTAGCACAGGCCCAGGCTCTCATCTCCCCAGCCACTGACCAGACAGCGTCTGGCAGCCATGGCAAGCACTGTGCTGCCTGTCACCAGCAGCAGCTCAGCTCTGCCCTTCCTCTGGAGCACAACATGGTGACACCGGTGTGACTCATCCCCACAACCCGGTGGAAACCAGGACCAGGAAAAGAGGCACACCGTCACCTCCAGCATGAACCCAAGGATGCCCAGGAACAGTTCACACGTTTTGGGAGGGCAAACACAAGAAGAGTGTAGGAAAGAGCAGGGAGTGACCAACCCAGTGTAAGGGAGCCCACAATAAGACCAGGGTGCCAGGGTGAGCTCCACACCCGGAGCTCCAGAGGGACCCTGGAATATCTGGTCATGCTTCAGAGACAGCTAGAAAGGTGAGAACCGGCAGTGCCCAGAGGAGCCACATCCCCCTCCGTCCAGAAGTGGCTAGAGCGAGCCGGCAGCCTGCGGTGCTGCCAGAGGAGAGAGCTCCTAGCAGCCGCCGGAGACCCCGCCGTAGGCACGGCACAGACAGTGCAGGACTCTGGCACAATGGGGTTTCTTCATCAGAGACCACACCTCGGTCAGCCCCGGGCCGGACCGCCCCGCCGAAGCACCCGGAGTGGCAAGCAGCCACCGGAGGCTGTACGGGAGCCCGGGTGCCAGACTGCCAAGGCCTACAGCACAGCACGGCACAACGGAACACTATCTGCCGTGGTCTACCAGTGTCCGTGCCAATACCTAGCCCCCGGGCCGGGCAGTTTCCCCACCTCGTTGGTCCCGGTGCCAGCAGCCATCCCGCTCCGGCGGTGACCGCTGCACGTGGGGACAGTCCGGCCGCCGGGGGAGAGCCCGGACCCCGCGGCGCCTCCGGACCGCCAGCGAACCACGGCGTGCTGGGACAGCCCGGCCGCCGCACCCAGCGCGGAGCCGCGCTCCCGGCTCCGCACCGCGGCCCGGCCGCTGCCCGCTGCCCAAGCACCCAGCCCCGCACAGCACCAACCCAGTGGCCCCGGCCTGCACCCGCGGGGCGGCTCCAGCGGCGGAGCTCCGGACGGCGGCGGCCGGGCCGGGGCGGGACGCGCGGCCTG